>JAHRHZ010000013.1:59931723-59947660 GCA_024137785.1 Ginglymostoma cirratum
TTGTTATCTCGGATAGTGAAGTCAATTGGCTTGACTAGCTGTTTCTGCTTACTGGGGTATCAGCCCAGTTGTAGTATTAAATGTCAGGCCTCAAACACTCACCCCTCATCTCCCTGACCTCCCCATGCCTGAGACATATTCCTGTATTCAAAAATATCATTACATTTCCTTAAATGGTCAATCAATTGTAAAAACAAACAAACATTATTCCCCTAGCACTGAATTTAGCTAAGTACCATTTCTATCGCTTTTCACCGAGGGTTTCTCTTCACAATGCCTAGTGTTTTCTCTCACATATTTGTCTTAAATGCACCTCTTTGATGACCCAGTAATGCCCCTCCCAGCCATGCTAGCCTGATTTTTCCAGTTGCCATACCCAGAAGTACTTGTCATTATTCGCATTTGATGCAATAATTTATTTGTCCCCCTTGTCATTTCTTTTACAGTAGTTTACAACAGTTTATGTTTTCTTTCAACATCTAATGAAAGAATCTACAACTATCATTTGAGCACCAGTTTTTGTGAAGCATTTTTGTATTTTACAATGAAAACGTGTTAAGATAATCTATGTATTATATATGCTAATAAAAACATTAGAAATTCAGAAAAAAATTACTCCAGCACATGTGTGAAAATGGATTTCTTTCTGGAGAATGGCGTGTTAATTTAAAATTAAAGTTACAATTATTCTTAAAATTAGCTGTCCAAATCCTTGCCATGTCAGTGTATAACAATAAGCTTCGTATGATGTTAAGCAATGCACAGCAGCATGATCCTACACTTCACCACTTTTTACACTTCCAATTGAGATAGGGAATAGAGACAGTGAAGAGTTGTAGCCACTCTCATTTTCTTGGCTGAAAGGAAAATATCATCTAAAGTTCCCACTTGTAATTGCCATTAATCGGAAGTTATTGGAAGCACTGTAAACACCAGCTGGTGGTAGGATAATTCATGAAAACACACTCTAGTATGGGTTGCTGGGGAAGGGAAAGAAACTATATGTTGCCAAGAATTTCCAGATGATTAGCATATTTGATTGTTGTTGTTGTATTCTAGGAGTTGGAAGCAGAGAGAGTGCAATTGATGGAAGAAGTTACATCGAACAAACGGAGAATGCAGGAATTGGAAGATAACTTGTTATTTCGTCTAACCAGTACAGAAGGTTCCCTGGTGGAGGATGAATCATTGATTGAAGTACTTCAGGTCACTAAGATAACAGCTGAAGAGGTAAAATGACTGCCAAAAATGCTACTCATCCATACAGCTTTTTTTCAAATCTACTTATCCATTGTTATTTTACTGCAAGTCATATTTTTAAGTGGTAAAGGCTAATGGTAATTCAGAGGATTGGGAAGGTTTTAAAAGCCCACAAAATATGACCAAAAAGGGAGAAAATAAGTGAAGAGGGCAAACTAACAGGTAACATAAATTGGATTGTTAGTTTCTTTATATGTACAAAAATAGTGAATATAGGTCTCTCGAGAATGAGGGTGGAGTACTGTTAATGTGGAGGCAGGAAATAGCAGAGGGGTTGAAAAAATATTTTGCATTGATCTTCACAATTGAGGACACTAAATAGAATTCCAAAAATACTGAATGATACAGGGGCTAAAAGGGCGAGAAGTAAACACAATTAGAGAAAAAGTACTAGCAAAACTAAAGCAGCTAAAGGCCATTGGGTCCCCTGGACATGATGGGTTTTATTTCTAGGATTTTAAAGGAAATAATAGATGTATTGATATCAATATTCCAAGAATCCATAGATTCCAATCAAGTCCCAAATAATTTGAAAACTGCCAGTATAGCACCTTATACAGAAAGTGAGGGAGACCAAAAAAAAGGTAACTGCAGGCCAATTAACTTAATACCTGTTATTTGGAAAATGTTAGTCTTTTCATTTTTCTGATCAAAATGGATAACCTCACATTTATCCAGGTTAAACTCCATCTGCCAAATTTAGCTCCATTTATCTATCCTCTTGTAAATTTCTGAGGGAAATGTGAGGTTAAAGAGATAGGGTAGGGAGGTGAGTTTGGGTGTGATGCTCTTCGGAGAGTCAGTGTGGACTTGTTGGGCCGAATGGCCTGTTTCCACACTGTAGGGATTCTATGATCTATTAAAAGGATGTAATAGTAGAGCATTTAGGAATACATAATATAATCAGACAGAGCCAGCATGGCTTCACGAAGGGGGATCTTATGTCTGATAAATTTATTACAGTTATTTGAGGAGATAACAAGCAGAATAGATAAAGGGGAGCCAGTGGAAGTAATATATTTTGATTTCCAAAAAAATTCAATAATGTTACACACATAAGGCCACTTAATGAGGCAAGAGCTCAGGGTGTTGGGAGGTTATATATTAGCATGGATAGAGGATTGGCCAATTAATAGAAGATAGAGAATTGGGACAAAGGGGACATTTTCAAGATGACAACCTGTAACGAATGAAATGCCACAAGGATCAATGCTGGAGCCACAAATATTTACAATACATACCAATGACCCGGATGGGGAAAGTGAATAAACAATAGCCAAATTTGCAAATGGCTTAAAAACAGGTGGAAAGCTAAGGGGTGAGGATGACACAAAGAGTCTACAGAGGGATATAGACTAGGTAAGCAAATCGGCAGAAACTTGACGGATGACATATAACATGGGAAATGTGAAGTTATGCACTTTGGCAGGAAGAATAGTGCAGCTGAATATTATTTAAATGGAGAAAGGCTACAGAAAGCTGCATCACAGAGGAATTTGGGAGTTCCAGCGTATGAATCACAAAACTAGCATCAGTGGGTAACAAGGAAGGCAAATGGAAGTTGGCCTTTATTTCAAAGGCAATGGAGTATAATAGTACAGAAAACTTGTTAGAAGTATGCATAGCGCTACTTAGAGCACACCTGGAATACTGTGAACTGTTTTAGGCCTCTTCTCTAGGGAAAAAAAAAATTAGAATTGAAGGCAGTCCAGACATGGTTCACTAGGTTGATCCCAGGTATGGAGAGATTTTCTTATGAGGAGAGGATGAGTGGTTAGGCTTGTACTGAATTTGGGAGAATGAAAGGAGATTTTATTGAAACATGTAACATTCTTAGAGGACTCGAAAGGCTGGTTGCAGAAATGCTGCCTCCCCTTGTGGGAGGGTCTAGGGCCAGAGGGCATAATCTCAGAATAAGGGGTCGCCCTAAGAAGACAGAAATCAGGAGGAATTTCTTCCTCAGAGAGTAGTGAATCTGTGGAATTCTTTACCACAGAGGGTTGTTGAGGCTGAATCATTAAGTCTAATCAAGGCAAGATTTTTATCTAAGATTTTTAATCCGTAAGGCAACCAAGGGTTATAGGGAGTATTTGATTTGGTTTGATTTATTGTCACATGTATTTAAGTACAGTGAAAAGCTTTGTTTATGAGCAATGCAGGCAAATCATAGTAAGCAAGGATGTAGAGATCATAGAGTTAAAAACAAAACTTAGACAGATTTCTGATGAAGGGTCTAGGCCCGAAACGTCAAGCTTTCCTGCTCCTATGATGCTGCTTGGCCTGCTGTGTTCATCCAGCTCCACACCTTGTTATCTCGGATTCTCCAGCATCTGCAGTACCTATTATCTCTCTTAGGCAGAGGCATACAGGTTGTGTCACACAGGG
Organism: Ginglymostoma cirratum; assembly: GCA_024137785.1. Classification (NCBI taxonomy): domain Eukaryota; kingdom Metazoa; phylum Chordata; class Chondrichthyes; order Orectolobiformes; family Ginglymostomatidae; genus Ginglymostoma; species Ginglymostoma cirratum. The sequence goes on from JAHRHZ010000013.1 coordinate 59,935,369, forward strand.
CATGCACTAGGCAAGATCAACATTAGCGAGATCAGCATTATTTGAAGTTAAAGAGTCCATTCATTAGTCTAATAATGGCCGGGAAGAAGCTGTTCCTGAACCTGCTGGTGTGTGTGTTCAAGCTTTTATATCTTTTGCCTGATGGAACAGGTCAGAGGAGATCATTACCGGGGTGCGATGGGTCTTTGATGATGTTGGTAGCCTTTCCGTGGCAACGAGCTGTATAAATGGAATCCATGGATGGAAGGTTGACTTCCAGACTGATCTCAAAACTCTGAGACCTTGGCCTCTGCAACTGAATCCTCAGCTTTCTGACCCACAGACCACAATCAACGAAAATAGACAACTACACCTCCTCCACAATAACACTCAATACTGGAGTCCCCCAGGGATGCATCCTCAGCTTCCTGCTGTACTCCCTGTACACCCATGACTGTGTTGCCAAATTCAGAATGAACGCCATCTACAGGTTTGCTGATGACAACTCCATGGCAGGACAGATACCTAACAATGATGAGTCAGAATACAGAAAGGACATAGAGGGCTTGGTGACGTGGTGCGTTGAGAACAACCTCTCTCTCAACATTGGCAAAACTAAAGAACTGATCCTTGACTTCTGAAATAAAGGAGGAGAACATGCCCCCATCTACATCAATGGACCTGAGGTTGAGAGAGTGGCGAGTGTCAAGTTCCCAGGAGCGATGATAACTAACAACCTGTCCTGGACTTCCCACATAGATGCGATGGTCAAGAAGGCACGACAATGTCCCTTCTTCCTCAGGTGGCTCAGGAAATTTGGCATTTCTCTAAGGACCCTCATCAAATTTTACAGATACACTATTGAAAACATATTGTCCAGGTGCATAATGGCCTGGCAAGGCAACTGCTCTGCCCAGGGTCGTAAGAAATTGCAGAATGTTGTGTAGACAAAAAAGTGGAGTTCAAAATTGCCAGATCAGTCATGATCTCATTGAATGGTAGAGTAGACTCAATGGGCTGAATGGCCTACTTCTGCTCCTATGTCCTCTATTCTTATGCTCAATAAGTAAATTTCTGGTATATCAGATGAGCAGTGGGTTTCGCCCACCGAACGGTGTTGCGTTGTCAGTTTCTTTTAAGAACAGTCCTTATTTAAATAAATGGTTCTGCTATGATATATACTTGTGCGAAATTCTGGAACTCGCATTATTGGAGGACTATGATTGCTCTAGAGACTGTGCAAAGGAGATGTACCAGGATGTTGCCTGGCCTGCAAAGTTTTAATTATGAAGAGAAATTGGATAGATTTGGGTTTGTTTTCCTTGGAGCACAGGAGACTGAGGAAGGATATGATTGGGATGTATAAATTACAGGGAGCATAGAAAGGGTACACAGGAAGGAAGCTTTCTCCTGGTTGGAGGGATGAATGACCAGGGGCATAGATTTAACGTAAGGGGCAGAAGGTCTAGAGGAGTTGTAGGCAACAATGTTTGCACCAGAGGTTGGTAAGAGTCTGAAACTCACTTCATGTAAGGAGGAGGGGAGATAGAGGCAGAAGCCCTCATAACATTGAAGAAGTGTTTAAATGTGTGCTTGAGAACGCAAGGTATACCAGGCAATAGGCCAAGCACTGGAAAAATAGGATAAGAATAGTTAGGTGGTTGTTTTTGATTGGCATAGACTCAATGGGCTGAAGGGCCTTTTTCAGTGCTGTCAGACTCTATAGCAAGATCATTGCTTGGGAAGGTTGGACGTAAAGCCTGAAGACATCCATAGTAGCCCATTTACAAGAGTAGGTCATTCAGCTGCTCAAACAATCCACTATTCCAATAAGTTAAAACTGTTCTGTGCCTCAACTACATTTCCTTTCCTTTCCTTTTTTCCATTTCCATTAAAACCCCTCCTTATTGTAGAACAGCAAGATTGATCGGAGAATAACTGAACAACAGATTGACAGGGCAGTATGAGGTGGCAGCCAGGAAGCTCTGAGGCAGTGAGGTGATGTTATCTCCACCACCTACACATGTGCAGATGGCCAGCAGTAATCTTTGGCAGCCACCTTGGCCTTGGCAACACAAACTTTATTTTGTTGTCATAAGATCATTTATGAATTTTAAAAATCTCATTTTGTTTCCAGGTGAGTGAAAAGTTGAGCACCGCTGCACAGACAGAGGTGAAGATTAACACAGCTCGTGAAGAGTATCGGCCTGTTGCTTCACGCGGCAGCAATCTCTATTTCCTCATTGTTGAAATGAGTCTAGTGAATGTGATGTACCAGACATCACTTCGACAGTTCCTGGGTATCTTTGATATATCCATGGAGAGATCAGCAAGATCACAGGTCACCTCTAAGCGAATTGCAAATATCATTGAATATCTCACCTATGAAGTGTTCAGGTATACAGCTCGGGGTCTGTATGAGAATCACAAATTCCTCTTTACGCTGCTCATGGCACTAAAGATTGATCTACAGTCCAAGAAGATTTCTCATGAAGATTTCCAGACTTTGATAAAAGGTAACCTTCTCTAGTAACGTTATTTATAAGAGTACCTTTGATAAAATCTATATTGGACGCTAAACTTGCTCAATTCAGAAAACAGAGACAACAAGGTGTGGAGCTGGATGAACACAGCAGGCCAAGCAGCATCAGAGGAGCACGAAAGATGATGTTTCGGTCCTAGACCCTTCTTCAGAAATGCTATCTACTATCTCTGAAACAATTCAGAAAGCAGTTGGTAAACAAATGCCAAATGTTAATTATTTGGCATTAGATGCAACATCAGTGATTGTTGACTTTGACTAATAGCTACTCATATTATATACAAATCATTTTCCATCATAGTTTTTCATTTATGTGACTGACTAACTTTCTGAATGCCATATTACTCAGTCTAGATGTTAATACACTCATCTATTTCATATCTCGGGTGAACTTACTTGAATTTTTTCAAGGTACCAAATATAATCATGTAACTAACAAAGCAAGATATAAACTGTCAATAAAACTAAAATCTGGGAGCAACTATATCATGTGTAAAGGTAAGTACACCAACAGTGCTGTTAAGTGGGGAGTTCCAGAAAATTGAACCAGTGACAGTATATTTCCAAGTTTGTCTATGTGTGTTTAGATGATCGTGTCAGGCTAAAATATAATTCTGTGCTAGGTGACTAATGGAAGTTAGTGTCTTAGGTCCAGGAGACCCTTGACAGTCAGATCATCTTGACTGAAAGCATCTGACAAAAAAAAGGGTCCAATGCGTTCATGTGGTCCAGTTCTGCACTTACCGTCAATTTTGATTAAAATGAATAATTGAAGTGTTATATTGCTGTTAATGGTACTAGAACATTATTGATTTTCTGCTGAATGCATGGGGGAACGATGAAGTAATGAGCCTGTGCTTTGCTGTCAGGTCGTTTTACATGTATCTGAAAATGCCTGGTCAGCTGTCTTATGCCTGTCACTGTTCTAGCAAAATAACATCCAGCAAAGGCATTGAGAGCTTTTAATCAAGGGAATAACTTTACTCCCTGATCAAATATTTGAATAGTCTGTTTTAAAAAGCACCTTTAAAAGATATAAATAAGCCACTAAATGAATAGATATTAACTTTACTCACTGACCCTAAGAAATGTTGAACTTTATACAGCAGTAGAGTGAAGAGCTATGAAGACATTTGCTTGACTGAAGGCTTCAGCTCAGAGATATTCAGAATGAAGATACTTTACCTTTAGATAAACCACACAAAGGAAAGCTGTTCCCATAAGCTGATGGCACAAAAACTAAGAGGCACAATTTTAAGATTTTGGATAATTGATATAGGATTATATAAGGAAACTCTCTTTTCACATGATGTGTGGTGATACCTGGAACTTGCAGCCTTTGAGGCTCGTGAAAGTAGAGCTGATAAAAGATTTCCAATGGAAATTGGATGGGCACTCAAGGGTAATACACTTTCAGGCTACAGGAATAGAGAGTGAGGAATGAGACTGAGTGGATCGTTCTACCAAGAGCAGACATACATTTGATGGGCTGACTGCCCTCGCTCCATACTGATTCTTTAACTTTATGATTCTACCTCGTTTGATAAGACAGTAAGGTTCAAGACAAACTAATAATCTTCCAATGGAAATTGCACAAATATCATTGAATTTTCCCGGGATAATTCTATCTCTATCAGTTTTTGGGCTTTGCTGCTATTATCCAGGATCCTTATTTAGGATAGAAGTACTGTCCCTCCCAACATGGCTGGACTGAGTAGAGGTCTCCTAATGATATTTTGTTTTGAAACTGAAAACTTTGAATTTGATGGTAATCACCCCACTATCAAAGGAAAACTCCAGAGGTGCTTAAAGGCTGAAAATCAGGGAACACGTCTTGAACTTACTGCAGAGGTATCTGTTGCCTCTTGAATGGCATGGGAACAAGAAGCATGCCTGAGTCATGTTTTTGGAAAAGTGGAATGGTTTTTTTTATAATATTCAAATCGAGCTCCCATGGTAAGATTCAGAGTCTGATTTACTTTTTAACATTAACAGACAGGTTTTCCAGGGCATCAGGAGTTGGATAGACAGGAGCAACCAGCCTCAAAGCGAAGTGCTTTCTGAGCTCACCTTGTGAGCGAGGAGAAGCAAGAGTGCTGCCCCCTACCTCTCAGGAAAAAACCTTTGGCCCCATTTCTACTGATTGTGGCCACTCCTCACTGTCCTTCATGGAGATCATCAATCCATGTCTCTGTTCTGTTCAGTTCTGAGGAAGGGTCACCGGACCCGAAATGTTAACTCTGTTTTTTCCCTTCACAGATGCTGCCAGACCTGCTGAGCTTTTCCAGCAACTTTGTTTTTGAACCCATGTCTCTGGTTGGCTACACCATCGGTTGACCGCCTCCCCCAGCCCCAATCATTGGTTTAGCTTTAAAAGACACCTACAATCATAAGCTTTTATGATTCACCATAACCTTTGCTGTGCCATTTATCAAATGCTTTCTGGAAATTCAAGTATAGTACGTCTGTGGGTTATAGAACCACAGCACTGCAAATGTTTGAGACCTGAAATAAAAAACAGAAAGTGCTGGAGAAACTCAACAGGCCTGGCAACATCTGTGGAGTCAGAAACAGAGTTAATGTTTTGAGTCCAATATGATTCTTCTTTGGAACAAAATACAGTTAAAACTAAAACCATGGAATTTGTTAACAGCCTACTTGGGAGAAGTTAGAGTAACCTGATGAACCATTTTAGTTATAGTGCACTTAAGTTTATTAGCTGTAATATTTTATGAATGTAATGTGCATTGGCCTGTCTTTACATTGCCAAAATGATATAAAGCCTATGTTGAAAAATGGCCAACATAAGCATTGCTACATTGTAAATGTTTTTTATTACTTTCTCTAAGATTAGAACATTGAAGTAGTTTAAATATTGTATTAAAATGAAGAAATTCTTTACACGATTTGCAAAGCCAAGGTATTTAGAAAATACGAGCAGGAAAATGCCATTTGGCAGTTTGAGCCTGCTGCACCATTTAACAAGATTATTGCTAATTTTCTAGCTCACATCATCTTCCCACATTATCATTCAAATCCCCAAAAACATGAATATATCAACGACTCTCAATGATATTTAATTCAATAGATTCACAAGATTTTGAGTGAGGATGTTTCTCCTTATCTCAGCCCTTTATTCTGAGGCTCTAGCCCACAAGCATAACTGCAGTAATGTTTTCCTCATAGCACCATGAAAATACAACAATTTTCATCATTGTAAAGATTGTAACAACTCACTAATTGCACACATTGCAGGTAACGTTCTTTCCCCTTTCCTCACAGCATGCCATTAAACATTAATATTACAGCTAATAAACATAAGTGCAATAGAACTAAAATGATTCATCAGATTACTCTAAATTCTCTCAAGCAGGCTGTTGTCAATACACTGAGACTTAATCTGTACCATGTGTGACAATTAGGATTTACAGTTGCATGAGTTCTTGCATTTGAGACTGTATTTCATTGTGGGCTGATTCACTTCCTTTCAATCAATGCAAACTGTCTCCTTTCTCATTTTACTTAATCTTTACCGCTCTTTCATACGCCTGCTTAGAAGATTGTATGTTAATTTTGCATTCAAAACTTTATATTGGCTTGTGTGCAAACTGAGAACTAATTGGATCCCATCCCCCAACCCTCCTTCTGATACATTAATGGAAATGGTGCCATTTCCGGCTCTCACCCAGATCTGGAGAACTTCATCAAATTTGTTTCTAGTTTTTATCTGTTTCTCACACAGAATTAAGTCTCAGATTTTGGATTTTTGGCAAGTGCCAGAGTGGGAAAGATGATTAAATTGTATATATTTTCAAAAAATTGTTTTATTGCATTTGGTTTCAAAATTAATAGGAATGAAACCTTTAGCAGTTAATTTTTCTCAGTTCATTGGTAATAACCGAAAATACAATATTTATTTGCACAGGTGGTGCCTCTTTAGACCTCAATTCTGTGGAGCCTAAACCCAAGAAATGGATCCTTGACATGACTTGGCTAAATTTGGTGCAGCTTTCTCATTCATTCCCGTTCACTCAACTGTTAGTGCAGGTAGCAAAAAATGATAAAGCTTGGAAGCAGTGGTTTGATAATGAAGCCCCAGAAGAGGCTCCTCTCCCTGATGACTATGATAATATATTGGACACTTTCCGTAAACTCCTACTGATTCGTTGTTGGTGCCCAGATCGTACAATTGCTCAGGTAAATTTTTTCATTAGTTCACTTCTTGTAGTGTACTTCTTTATTGGACCACCATAATACTACGTACAAAGACAATTATTCAGTCTAATGTTTATCTCACAAGTGAGTGATATTGTTTAGTGTAATGGCTGTCAAAGCAATTATTTTGGAAACTGCTTTAAGCTCCATACAGTGTGATGATCTCACAAGAATCTGTGTAGGGTCTGGCAGAACATTTTAAAGGATGAAGGATCGATACTTACAATACTTTTGGTGGCAATGTCCAACTTAGTAATGTATCTTGTGGCTGGTTGCTGCCATGCAATACATTTTGTTTGGGATATAAGCTTCTTCTCATTAAGACTCACCACTGGTTTTCCCCTATCTTCGTAAACCAGGTAGGGCCTTAAACCCAGTCAAGGGAAAGGGATGGTGGCAACAAATTACCGTGACAATACAGACATTGCAAAACTCACACTTAATGCATTTGGAGTACTAAAAGTCTTCCTCAGGACATTTGTTCACAATTACAAAGCCAGAAGATAAATAAGGATGAACAAAACTTACTGTTTTTCTCAGTTCAACCATCGAGAAAAGATTATAATGCGCTGGTTCACAAGGGGATAATTTTGGAGACTTCTTTAGCTGCACATAATCATATGATGTCCGTAAGGATTTGAGTGGGTGAAGTTAGAACATTTGAGATATTAAGGGATATGGGTCAAAGGCAGGTATATGGAGTTAGGCCACAGATCAGTTATGATCTCACTGAATGTTGGAACAGACTCGAGGGGCTGAATGGCCTACTCCTGTTCTTCTTTCCTATGTCCCTATGTCAACAGACTGTATCCTTGTTTTGTTATCTAGACATTTCGTAAATGATTTCAGATTTTATATCTTGTTATTTTGTCTGTAAGTTCATTTTCATATTAATGACTTCTTGTGAGGAGAAACATTTCCTGATGCCAATCTTCAGTTCCCTTTTATTAATTTTAATTTTGTTTCACTCCCTCATGATCACACTTTCAAATATTTTTCCAGATTTCCTTTATCTATACTGGTACTGAACTTTTATGATATTATGTAGCCCCATAAGGTAACTATTCTGCCACTGCTTTTCAAGGTTAAAAAGTATTGACTTTTCCAAATTGCTTCAAGTGCTAGAATGTCTTCTATGCATTTCAATGACAAGAACTGACTACAATACTCAAGGTGTCAACCGACCAGAATACAATATAATTTGAATAATATTTCCTGCACTTCTTGTCTATATATTCTAACAGTCTGCTTTGTTGATTGATGATATGCAGTGGTGTCAAATCTTACATCTTTTTCACCTTCTCCTTAACTATTTCAACATTTTTATGGAGTATACATGCTGTAACCTTTTCTTCATCTCTAGCATTTTCTAGCTGAGAATATTGAATTTGATTTTCAATTTTTTTTACCATTTACAGAATTTGAAGAAAAGAGATCTTGACACTTGTTGATATTCTTGACATGTCTTGATAGGTTTGAGAGTTTCATAGGGTGGCACGGTGGCACAGTTGTTAGCACTGCTGCCTCACAGTGCCAGGGACCTGGATTTGATTCCCCTTGGGCGACTGTCTGTGTGGAGTTTGTACAGTTTCCCTGTGTCTGTGTGGGTTTCCTCTGGGTGCTCCGGTTTCCTCCCACAGTCCAAAGATATGCAGGCTAGGTGGATTGGCCATGCTAAATCGCCCGTAGTGTTCAGGGAGGTGTAGATCAGGTGGTTTATAGGGGGATGGGTCTGGGTGGGATGCTCTGAGGTTTGGTGTGGACTCGTTGGGCCAAAGGGCCTGTTTCCACACTGTAGGGATTCTATGATGTTGCACCCTTAGATTAACCTGCCTTTTCTACTTTAATTTTGGCCCAGATGTCACACTGAGAATTATGCTGAGATTAATGACATTCACTATGATAAAGGAATAAATCTAACTCATGCATAATTAAGTGCAGAAGTCCAGAGAATGAAGTCCAGGTTACCCTGCTACTCTTTTACCTGTGGCATAACTGTGCCTCCAGTCAATTGAAGTCAATGGAAAGCAAACAGATTTTTAGTACCTGACATAACAAGGTGTAGAGCTGGATGAACACAGCAGGCCAAGCAGCATCAGAGGAGCAGGAAGGCTGACGTTTCGGGCCTAGACCCTTCTTCAGATCTACACTACACCTACAATCCAGCTCTACACCTTGTTATCTCAGATTCTCCAGCATCTGCAGTTCCTACTATCTCTGAAAAGATTTTTAGTACCTACTTGCGAGTTACTCATTAAGTGTTGCAGAAAATGTTGTGGCTGGAGCATTCAAGTGTGAGTGAATTCTTAACATTGTGATCACTCATAATTAGTGCTTAATAAACTCTGGCCCTAAAACTATAACTTTGTTGTTGCTCCGTGTAAATTGAATTACAATTGGAGATTTTAAAGATATTTTCAATCATTAAAATTTCTTTCCTTTAATTGTTTGTCTTTTCACTGTCCCTTTTCACTGTCTTTCTTTCCAAATCTTTATTTTACTTTCTGTATGATTTACATCATTACGGGGAAATAGCAGCACATCGTGGTAATATAGCTGAATTAGTCATATGACCAGAAGGCATAGGAGCAGAAGTAGGCCATTCTGCTTATCGAATCTGCTCCACTATTCAATGAGGTGGATCTGATAATCCTCAACTCTTCTTTCCTGCTTTTTGCCCACAGCCTTGATTCCTTAACTGATTAAAATCTGTCTATCTCAGCCTTCCGTAAACTCAATGACAGCCCTCAATGATAAAGAATTCCACAGATTCACTGAGAGGAGTTTTTTTATTTCAAAAGTATATTTTATTCATAAAAGATCTCTTTGTAATATACATTGTCACAGAAGCAGTTCAGTTCTGTTTAGTTGCATAGCAAGTAAATAAACAAAACATTGCACTTTGACTCCACCCAAAAAGACCAAGGACTTCTCTTACACATACAATACTAATATTTACATATATTTAAGGCACTGGGAAGGTCTGATAACTCAATGGGCCCCCATTTACCTTCAGCAGGAAGACTTCAAACTGTGGTTTTTCTCCACAGTGCCTTGATAGCAGTTGCCCCAAGCTTCAGTGTGTCCCTCAGCACGTAGTCCTGGACCTTGGAATGTGCGAGTCTGCAACACTCAATCAGGGTCAACTCTTTGTTCTGGAAGACCAGCACGTTATGGGCAGGCCAAAGAGCATCTTTCTCTGAATTGATAGCCCTCCAGGCAGGGGCCAGTTGATGTTTGTCTCATTGTGCATCCCAGGGACCAAACCGTAGAGCATAGAGCCCCGTGTCATGGAGCTGCTCAGCACAAACCTTGATACAAACCACTTGATCCTCCGCCAGACCTTCTTTGCAAAGGCACCTTCCAGCAGGAGATGTGTGACAGTCTCAACCACCTGCAGTCACTTTGAGGGCAGTGTGCAGTGGTACAGGCTGACCGGGCATATGTAAATGATCTCACAGGTAGTGCCCTTCTTACCACCAGCCAAGTGATGTCTTGGCGCTTGTTAGAAAGTTCTGGTGATGAGGCATTCTGCCAAATGAACCTGACAGTCTGCTCAGGGAACCATGCGACAGGATCCACCCTCTCCTTTTCTTCCAGAGTCTCAAGGACACTGCGTGCTGACCCCTTCCTGATGGCCTTGTGGTCAAAGGTGTTTTTCTTTGCAAATTTCTCGACAAAGGACAGGCGGTATGGAAAGGTCTAACTACTTGGAGCATTCTGCGGCAGCGAGGCCAGTCCCATCCTTTATAACTCAGGGGACAGGTAGAACCTCAGTACGTAGTGACACTTGGTATTTGTGTGCCAAAGGTGTGTGCACTGCTTGATGAAGCTGCACACAAAGATGGCCATCAGAATGAGGACAATGTTGGGCATATTCATTCCCCCCTTATACAGAATTTTGTACATGGAGTTCCTGCAGACCCGGTCTATCTTGGGTTTCCAGATGAAATGGAAGATGGCTCAGGTGGCTGAAACAGTGTAGTTTTGGGGAATGGGCCAGACCTGCATGACATACAACAACAGAGGAAGTGCCTCACACCTGATAACCAGGTTTTTTTCCCACAATGGAGAGGGAGGAGTGCTCCCAATGGACCCGTTTCTGCTTCACCTTGGCAATGCGCTCCTCCCAAGATTTTGTGCATGCACCTGCCTCTCCGAATCACATTCAACAGCCTCTTCAGGCAATCTGTCCTGACAGTGAGGGGAATGAAGGGTCGGTCATCCCAGTTCCCAAAGAACGTGGCCTCGCTGTTGCCTCAATTTTACCTTGGCTCTCGAGACCAGTTCAAACTGGTTGCAGACAATTCCTCCTCAGACATCTGATGACGGCAGGTTCACACTCCAAAGCAGGTTTCAATGTAGTGAACAGTGAGCACCATCCTTTCCTTTACCATTGCTGCAAAATCTAGGACAGTGGGTGTAATTCTCAAGGGCTGCCTGGAGCTTTTCGAAAGGGTGGTCAGGGAAACTTAATTGGGCAGGAAACAAAAATTTAGTTTCCCCACAGCAGGTTAGACTGAAGGTGTAAAGTTCTCAGAAATCTTCAGACTAGTTTTGCATTCATTAGGATGTCATGAATACTTTTAACCCCAAACCCGCTGGAATTACATTTACATGTGCCAATTTTATTAGCTAAAAATGGGAAATAAATGCGTTCACAAACCCTACCATATATACAAGATGTGTACCTGATGGGGTAGGCTGCTTCCTCTAAGCTCTGGTGAAAAAAACATCAATCTGTTATTCATAGAATCCCTACAATGTGGAAACAGGCCCTTTGGCCCAACAAGTCCACACTGACCCTCAGTGTATCCTACCCAGACCCATACCCCTGTAACCCAACTAATCTACACATCCCTGAACACTACCAGCAATTTAGCATGGCCAATCCACCTAACCTGCACATCTTTGGACTGTGGGAGGAAATCAGAGCACCTAGAGGAAACCCACGCAGACACAGGGAGAATGTGCAAACTCCATATAGACAGTCACCCAAGGGTGAAATCGAACCCAGGTCCCTAGTGCTGTGAGGCAGTAATGCTAACCACTGAGCCACTGTGCCACTCCAGTACCAGTTCTGAAAATCAATGCCAAACGCCAGCTTCGGAGGCCCACAAACTTTAGAAAATTAGAGAGAACAATGAAGGGACAGTCAAACTGGAGATTAAGGTGGGGAATCCAACTGGGCAATTTGATGTGCTGGGGAGGATGAAAGAAACTGAATAAGGAGGGTGTAAGGCTGAGGCTGGGAATGGGAATCTTTGTTAGATTGAGATCAGGAACAAGAGCAGGAGTAACCAGGTAGATAAATGACAGGGCGAATAGAAACAAGAGGAAATTGAATATGGGCCAAGGAAAAGTTACAGGAATGGATGATGCCGTCGGCTGTTATGGGGTTGGTTGGGATTGGTGTAGGTGGACGTATACAGGAAAATGGGAGGATAGACAATCTAAATCGAGGCTTACTTAATCCATCCCTCCCAAGATTGTATCAGAGATAAAAGGTACTGCAGATGCTGGAGAATCCGAGATAACAAGCATGGGGCTGGATGA
>JAHRHZ010000013.1:59952660-59963020 GCA_024137785.1 Ginglymostoma cirratum
CTGCTTGGCCTGCTGTGTTCATCCAGCCCCACACTTTGTTATCTCCATTTCTTTTCTGCTTTGCCATGCTATTCTGTTCATCCCAGAAACTGGCAGGAGAGGGATGGAAAGCTTTAATTCAATCCAATCCCCCCCCCAAAAAAAATTCTCGTGTCTAAGGGACTTTACTGGCCATCACCTGTAAAACCACTAGTATGTATCTTCTTGACAATACAGGGTTCCTGCTTGGCTATGGAAATTCTATCAGACAATCCAAACATCCTGCCTGAACTCTCCTCCAGTAGCAGGAGAGAAATGTCACCCTTCTTATAAGAGATAGTGGCTGAACAGCTAGAGCTAATGAAATTCATGAGCTTCCTTTTTCTGTACATTTATGGGATGTGGGTGTTACTAGCTGGCCAGCATTTCTTGCCCATCCCTAGTTGCCCTTGAGAAGGTGGTGGTGAGCTGCCTTCTTAAACTGCTGAAGTCCTCCTGCTGTAGGTTGACCCACAATGCTATTAGGGAGAGAATTCCAGGATTTTGACCCAGCGACAGTGGAGGAACGGTGATATAATTCCAAGTCAGGATGGTGAGTGACTTAGAGGGGAAGTTGGAGGTGGTGGTGTTCCCATATGTCTGCTGCCCTGGTCCATCTAGATGGAAGTGGTCATGCATTTCGAAGGTGCTGTCTGAGGTGCTTTGGTGCATTTCTGCAGTCTATCTTGTAGATAGTACACACTGCTGCTACTGAGCGTCAGTGGTGGAGGGAGTGGATGCTTGTGGATGTAGTGCCAATCAAGCAGGCTGCTTTGTCCTGGATGGTGTCAAGCTTCTTGAGTGTTGTTAGGGCTGCACACATCCAGGCAAGTGGGGAGTATTCCATCACACTCCTGACTTGTGCCTTGTAGATGGTGGACAGGCTTTGAGGAGTCAGGATGTGAGTTACTTGCTGCAGTATTCCCAGCTTCTGGCCTGCTCTTGTAGCCACTGTGTTAATGTGGTGCGTCTGGTTGAGTTTCTGGTCAATGGTAACCCCCAGGATGTTTATAGTGGGGGATTCAGTGATGGTCACACCATTGAATGTCAAGGGGTAGTGATTAGATTGTCTCTTATTGGTGATGGTCATAGCCTGGCATATGTGTGGTGCGAATGTCACTTGCCACTTGTCAGCCCAAGCCTGGATATTGTCCAGATCTTGTTGCATGTGAACATGGACTGCTTCAATATCTGAGGAGCCACAAATGGTGCTGAACATTGTGCAATCATCAGCAAACATTCCCACTTCTGACCTTATGATGGAGGGAAGGTCATTGATGAAGCAGCTGAAGATGTTTGGGCCTAGGACACTACCCTGAGGAACTCCTACAGAGATGTCCTGGAGCTGAAATGATTGACCTCCCACAACCACGACCATCTTCCTATGTGTCAGGTATGACTCCAACCACCAGAGTGTTTGCCCCCTGATACCCATTGATTCCAGTTTTGCTCGGCCTCCTTGATGCAACACTCGGTTGAATGCAACCTTGATATCAAGGGCTGTCACTTTCACCTCAACTCTGGAAATCAGCTGTTTTGTCTATGTTTGAACCAAGACTGTAATGAGATCAGGAGCTGAGTGGCCCTGGTGGAACCCAAACTGGGCATCACTGAGCAGGTTATTACTGAGCAGGTGCTGCTTGATAGCACTGTTGATGACACCTTCCGTCACTTCACTGATGATCGAGAGTAGACTGATAGGGCAGAAATTGGCTGGGTTGGATTTATCCTGCATTTTGTGTACAGGACATACTTGGGCAATTTTCCACATTGTAACTGTACCGGGAAAGCTTGGCTAGGGGAGGGGCACGTTCTGGAGCACAAATCTTCAGTACTATTGCCGGAATGTTGTCAGGGCCCATAGCCTTTGCAGTATCCAATGTCTCCAACCGTTTCTTGATATCACATGGAATGAATCGAATTGGCTGAAGACTGACATCTGTAATGCTGGTGACCACTGAAGGAGGCCAAGATGGATCATCTACTCGGCACTTCTGGCTGAAGATTGCTGCGAATGCTTCAGCTTTATAGTTTGCACTGATATGCTGGGCTCTTCCATCATTGAGGATGGGGATATTTGTGGAGCCTCCTCCTCCAGTGAGTTGTTTAATTGTCCACCACCATTCACGACTGGATGTGGCAGGATTGCAGAGCTTAGATCTGATCTGTTGGTTGTGGGATCGCTTAGCTCTGTCTATCACTTGCTGCTTTCGCTGTTTGGTGTGCAAGTAGTCCTGTTTGGTGGCCTCACCAGGTTGATTCCTCAACTTCAGGTATGCCTGGTGCTGCTCCTGGCATGCCCTCCTGCACTCTTCATTGAACCAGGGTTGACCCCTGGCTTGATGGTAATGGTTGAATGGGGGATATGCCAGGCCATGAGGTTACAGATTGTGCTGGAGTACAATTCTGCTGCTGTTGATGGCCATCAACACCTCATGGATGCCCAGTCTTGAGTTGCTAGATCTGTGCTAATTCTGTCCCATTTAGCACAGTGATAGTGCCACACAACAAGGTGGAGATTGTTCTCAATGAGAAGGCGGGACTTCATCTCCACAAGGACTGTGCAACGGTCACTCTTACCGATACTGTCATGGACAGATGCAACTGCAGCTGGCAGATTAGTAAGGATGAGGTCAAGTATCTTTTTCCCTCTTGTTGGTTCCCTCACCACCTGCCGCAGACCCAGTCTAGCAGCTATGTCCTTTAGGACCCGACCAGCTCGATCATTAGTACTGCTGCTGGGCCACTGTTGGTGGTGGACATTGAAATCCCTCACCCAGAGTACATTTTATGCCCTCGCCATCCTCAGTGCTTCCTCTAAGTGTTGTTCAACATTGAGGAATACTGATTCATCAGCTGAGGGAGGATGGTATGTGGTAATCAGCAGGAGGTTTCCTTGCCCATGTTTAACCTAAAGCCATGAGACTTCATGGGGTCCGGAGTCAATGTTGAGGACTCCTAGAGCAATGCCCTCCCGATTGTATATCACTGTGCCACCCCCTCTGCTGGGTTCGTCCTGTCGGTGGGACAGGACGTATCCAGAAACGGTGATGGTGGTGTCTGGGACATTTTCTGTAAGGTATGATTCTGTGAGTATGACTATGTCAGGCTGTTGCTTAACCAGTCTGTGAGACAGCTCTCCCAATTTTGGCACTAACCCCCAAAATGTTAGTGAGAAGGACATCTGAGTGTCTTGTTAGGCCATTACAGAGAGCAGTTGAGAGTCAATCACATTGCTGTGGGTCTTGAGTCACATACAGGCCAGACTAAGTGAGGATGGCAGATTTCCTCCCCTCAAGGATATTAGTGAACCAGAGGGGGGGTTTTCCTGACAATAATTTCATGGTGATCAGATCCTTAATTCCAGGGGTTTTTTTGAATTTTGAATGGTGGGATTTAAACCCAGGTCCCCAGAACATCAGCTGGGTTTTCTGGATTTATAGCCTAGCATTAATACCACTCGCCCATCACCTACCCCTTTCCCCATTGCTCTGGGGGATCAAGTAGCTGAGTTTGCCATCTGTTTCAGAAGATGCTGATAATGGGAGTTCAAGTCTTGATCTGGCTAAGGAAGAATTTGCATCTTCTCCTCAGAGTGGAAGGCAATGACCAACTAATACCGTTTAAAAAGAAATGTCAAGAAATCAGCTCTGGATGAAATATTAGTAGATAATAAGCAGGACACTCATGAATAAAAGAAAAATTAAAGTGATAGAATTGGTACAATACAAATGGAGAGATTGTGAAAGAAAGTCTAAGACAAAATTTTCCACAGTGCCCTTGATTTTGCTAGATTGAGGAGAGGGATTTCCCAAATGTTCTAAGTTAGCAAGGGTTGGGTAGTAGTTTTTGGATGAGACAGATTTGATGGAGTAGCTGTATTCTTCCTTTTTCATATGTGCACACATCAGTTTGTATCTACACAGGGAGCATTTTGTTTTTCTCACAGACTTGGAGTAGCTTGAGTTTTACCTGTTTTGTTCAAATTATTCAGTTCATCAATTTGGACATTTCTATTGAGTCCGACCATGAAGATTTGGGGAATAAATTTGACCATATAGCAAAGGTAAAGTTACCATCGTTCCACACGACTGTTCTGTCATTAGAGAGAGATAAGAGTGGTGAGTTTAACCCGAGGGTCACCAAGCCTCAGATATTGAACGAGTCTGAGAAGACAGAGCCTTCATTGTAACCTGAGCCAGTGTATGTCTTGGATCACAGGGTGTATCCAAGTGGTTCTTTTCAGATTCAGTTAAATGTAGTTGAGAGAAGACTCAACAACAGCAATTTGCTTAAATATGAACATTGATTGAGTAATAATAAAACACAAAAAAAAACATTTATTGAGTAATAATAAAAAATAAAAAAGAGAGGAAATAACAATAAGCCTCAAGTCCTTCTGCCCGTTGAGGAATCCTCGACTGATGGCTGGTCTGGAGGCTGAGGTTGTTCCTGGCACAGTTCACAATCCCGGCACGAGGTGAAATCTGATGGCTTGGAATAAAACTGTCTCTCTTACACCAGTATAGAAAACAGCCACTACAGAAAACAAACTGAACAAGTACAGAAAAGCAACTCTTTGGCCTGTACAGGAATGTTGACAGGACTCATTCAAGGTCATGCTGCTGTTGAATAACATCAACAATTTTACCCTTCAGCCCATCCTATACAGCGTAGGAAGTGAACTGATGTTGTTTGCATCACAAAATGACTGTCCAGTCAACTGAGCTAACCAACTCCATTCAGAATGGCTCTATGTATGATCCCTTGGGGGTCCATGAACTGCTCTCCCTCCAACATTCATCAATAATATCAATGAGGAAATCTGCACTGCACATGCATCCTGGTCTGTAGTGCTGCTTCTTCTCACTGAAATAGCCTGAGACTACACAATGCCACTGAAAGTATGGCTGAATCTAGAACAACACTCCTTACTGAGATGATTTCACTCACATGACCATGTGGCATGAAATGAGTTAAAGAGACAAATTTCCATTGTTTGGTTTGTTTTTAATGAGGACCCATTAAAGAAGAAAAAAATGATGCCATGAAGCAACCCATTCATTTACATGAGTCAGAAGAATAATAGTCAAGTAAGGAAAAAGATTACATGAAGGGAGAAATGGAATACTGTCCCTTCCTAGTGTACAGTATATAGTACAAAAGTAAATATATCCTTTCTACAAACTGGCTGCTTAAATTATTACAGTACTGTAATGAGCTGTTAAATCCTAAGGGTGAAAGACACACTTCATGGTGTTGGTATATTTTTGAACTTGAGAGTTTAGAAGATATGCATATTGTGAAAAATGTGTTTTGATTTTATTTTCAATTTTTGGTGTTATAGAAAGAATGTTATATTTTGGACCTTCAAGGAAACTAACTTCCCAGCAATTATTTAACATTTACATAGTTTGAAAGATTACAATATAAGCTGTAAGGTTTATTTCATTTTTTTCATGAGTGATATTGATTCAGTTACTTTACATTCCTGGTATCTCTAAACATCAATCCAAATGATGATTTTGCTGCTTGTCTGTATTCTTATAAATGTGTAGGTGTGAAAGCTGGTCTGAAACGTACTTACAGTAGCATCACGCAAGAACAACTGGATATCAGCAATATGTCACAGTGGAAACCTTTGTTATATGCTGTGGCATTCCTCCATACAACTGTGCAGGTATAGCTTTTCGAGTTCATTGGGACATAATTTATGATGTAATCCCATTTGTAATGAACAAATTTAAACCTCCCAAATCTAATTGCATCAATGGACGAACACTTCTGTTATAATTGCTACACATTTGAGAAGCAAGTCTGAACACTGTAATCTTTCATTTCCAGTGACATTCCATGTATAATAATTAATGGGAGAAATTCTGGTTGATTCTGGCATAGTTTTATGATCTCCCTGTCATATTTCTTTCTCCATATTGAGCTTAGGGCATGCTTAACATTCAGGTATTAAAGGCAACCATCTATCCCAATGTCTTAGTAAATCATTCATGAGAGAAATGTTGCTTTAAAACCAGCAATGTTTTCTGCTTAGCAGTTTTGAGAATGCTCACTATCAGTGGCTTTGCTGGTAACATTCAAAACATCCATATGTCTGCAGTCAAACCCACTATTTTGTCATGACCTTTCCTAATATGATTACAAGAATTGGCAATATACGCTAAAATGCCAACTGAAGGTAGTAGTGACAGAAACTTTTGCTGAGTTATTACCCCAGTAAAATGAAGCCTTTCTCTGTAGAAGAGTAATTTATTGAATTGCTTCCACTGAGGTACAGAATTCATCAGATATCAACAGGGTTCAGGAGTCAAAAGTTAAATAAGGCAAGATTGGTTATTACTGATGATGATATGGTGACTTGTTCCCGAGACAAAATGTTTCTGTTGGCTTATGTAAGGCCCATATATTATAACCCAGAAGTCTTTAGTCTGTTGAGTCAACACTGGATCTTTGAAAGATTTGTCCAATTTGTTCCCAATCACTAACAGTTTTCTTAATAACCCTGAAAATTTATCTTCTTCAAATACACGTCCTCTTCAACTTTCCATTAACATGTGGTGCAATGCTAATAACTGGCTTCATTAGGTACATGTTAATCTCAGCATTTAATCAGTGTAGGAACTCTAGGTTGCCTATACATCCACAAATTTCTCTTAAGTAACCTAGATGATCAATTGAAAGTTGGTGGCCATATATTGCAATCCAGAATTGAATTAAAGATTTCCTGTGATTTCAGCTAGCATGCTCGTATATAAACTAAATAGACTATCTCAGCAGCCACATTGAATTCTATGAATAATTTGGTTGGTTCTGCATACTGTCATAACTCACTTAGATCTCTATTGTTTGTGAATTGTAAATCTTTTGTACATCATAGAATCATAGACATTTACACAGAATGTGCCTTTCAAACCCACATACCTTTGTAGTTGAGAGAAAGCTTTTCAATCTTATTCCAATTTCCAGCATTCCAATATGGCACTTCAAATGCATCAACAGGTAATTTGATGAGTGTTTAGATCTCTGCTCCCTTTAAGTCAATGAGTTCTAGCCCTCTACCACCTTTTGTGTGTAAACCTTTCTTGGTAATTCCATGGTTATCTATTCTATAAATTATCTTAATTCGATGCTTCTTAGTTATTGACCTCTCTGCTATGGAGTATAAATCCTTCCTATTCACTCAATTTAGTGAAAAAATGTATTTGGAAATGTGAAGCGCAATAAACAGAGCTCTGGGACAATACTGTGGGCAAACTGTCCCTTGGATGCTTTATTTGAAAAATGGAAGAGAGGTTCTCTCTAATCTCCAGGCTTGTGTTTACACTTTAACCAATGTCATATGATAATGATTATATGGCTATTACCATGTTTGTGTTTGGATGGGAGGCAATAGTGTAGTGTTAATCTCTTTGGGCTGGTACTCCAAAACCCCATGCTAATGTGCTGTGGAAAACTGAAAGAACTGCAGATGCTGGAAATCAGAAACAACAACAGAACTGGCTTCTCAAGAAGGGTCACAGCACTTGAAACATTCACTCTGATTTCTTTCGTCAGATGCTATCAGACCTGCTGCGTTTTTCCAGCAACTTCTGTTTCATGTAATGTGCTAAGGATGTGGGTTTGATCTCCATGATAGCAGATGGTGAAGTTTGAATTCTTTAAAATCTGGAATAAAATGCTAGTCTAATGGCAAACATGCAACCATTGTTGATTATCATAAAAACCCCATCTGGTTCACTAATGTCCTTTAGGGAGATAAATCTGCTGTCCTTACCTGGTCTGCTCCACATGTGACTCCATCAACATTATTAGTTCTTAACTGCCCTCTGGGCAATTAGGGATGGGTACTAAACGCTGGCCTAGGTAAGAACACGCACATCGCATGAACAAATTAAAAAAGAACTATGCTGTGTAATTTGACAGCTAAATTTCCAACATTACAGCAATGTCTGCATATCAAAAGTATATTGTAGACTCTAAAGTATTTTGAGATGTCTTTGGGTCATGTAAACTGTTTTTTTAAATTATGTATTGTAATTCTAGTTTGTTTTTCCAATTAACATCTACAGGAAAGACGCAAGTTTGGCCCACTTGGATGGAATATTCCGTATGAATTCAATCAGGCAGACTTTACTGCCAGTGTTCAGTTTGTGCAGAACCACCTGGATGAAATGGATATTAAGCGTGGTGTGAACTGGAACTGCATGCGCTATATGCTGGGGGAGGTGCAGTACGGAGGGCGTGTAACAGATGATCTTGATAAGCGACTACTTAATACATTTGCAACTGTGTGGTTTGGGGAAACAATGTTTACAGACAAATTTTGCTTCTACAAAGATTATATCATTCCACAAGGCAAGACAGTTCAAGATATTCTGCGATACATTGAGAGTCTTCCGCTTGTTGATAGTCCTGAGGTATTCAAGATTTTGTATGCTAAGATGAAAATCTACTAGATCTTGAGTTCAGTGTCTGTGTTCTAAGAATGACTCAGGTATTTTCCCATTTCTAATCCACTTACTTCATCATGTGCTGGACCTCAGTAAAAGAGAGTATGATCAACACATGACCAGTTAATGATGTGACAAAGGGTAAAGAGAAAGGTTATTCTGGTAGTACAGAGGGAAATAACTTCTATTTGGGATTTGATTGAGTAATTACAGACTTCTAAAAAGGCATTACTTGCTATTATTTTCTGATCTGCGCTTCTTAGAACAATAGCTACTTTAATTCAACCTCTGCCAGAATTCGCAGTATCTCGTTACAAAGTGAAACTGAACTAACTTAAATGTTTGCAAGCCAATTAATTTAACATCTGTGACAGAGAAAATGACTAACCTTTTAAAACACTGCTTTCTTGCTATTAGGAATGAAGTAGTGCATAGCAGAGACAATGGCTGGATTTTCAAGTCTCTACGCTTGTTTAGAAATACTGATCGGAATCTGATTCTGAGATTCCCTTCCCCATTCCCATCATGTGGAATTTTTACGGTTTTGGGATAAGGAGTAGTTAACTTCCCCCAACCATAACAATCCTGCCCTTACTGCACCTCAGCATACAACTGGGGCTCTATAACTGGCCTTTGAATTAGAAGGATAATAGAAATCCAAGTTTTTGTTACTGAACGCTGTTCATTTCCAGGCGACGCACAACTGTGGAGTGTCCAGTGACATTCTCCACAGTTCTACAATGACAACCTGCATGTATTTAGTATCCAGTTCCTTTGCTGGGATAGGGCATTTAGATCCATGCTATTCCCTTAGAGTCAGGCCTTTTTGACAAGACTAATCAAAAGGTTTTGATAATATAACATATCACAACCTAATGATGTATAATAAATTAAATACTGTAGGTGTTGTTGTAAAGGTCAATGTGGGTAGTCGAATACTACAGGTCATAATTTAAAAGTAAGATGATGCCCGTTTAAGACAGAAATGAGGGAATAAGAATTCTCTCAGAGGGTCATGAGTCTTTGGAATTCTCTTCTTCAAAAGGCAGTAGATGCAGAATTTTTAAATAATTTTAAGGGAGAAGTAGATTGTTGATCAGCAAGAGGAGGAATGATGATCAGGGATTTGCAGGAATATAGAGTTGAGGTTAAAATTAGATGAGCATGATCTTACTGAGTGGCGAAGCAGGTTGAATGAGTCTAGTGGCCTACTTCCTTTGTTGTGTGTTCATAGAACTTTGGAAGCCTCAGAGGATCCTGCATAAGTCATGATCTACTTAAATGCTAAGTATAAAAGTAAACCACTGGCATGGGTGTGGATGATCACCATTCTCATCATTCGCTATGTGGGATCTCTCTGCATGGGTGTGTCTGAAATTCCCATGCACCTTCATAACATTGCGTGCCTGATCCTGTGCACCCAGTTATAAAATGTAAAGTTGCTATTTGCCCTCTCATTAGAGAGACACGACTGATGGTGAGTTTAACCTGAGGGTCACCACACGCCAGACAAGGGACAAAGTTGGGAAGGCAGGACCTTCATGGTTAACACAATCAGTGCAGGAATTGAATTTGCGTAGTTGGTGTCACTCTTTATCGCAAACCAGCCATCCAGACAACTGTGCTAATTGAGCCCTGAGTTATCTGGCAATGGTAAGTAAGCTATCCAATTGTGAGGTGAA
Source organism: Ginglymostoma cirratum (assembly GCA_024137785.1). NCBI lineage: Eukaryota > Metazoa > Chordata > Chondrichthyes > Orectolobiformes > Ginglymostomatidae > Ginglymostoma > Ginglymostoma cirratum. The sequence goes on from JAHRHZ010000013.1 coordinate 59,962,826, forward strand.
AACTAAGGCTGACTACCAGTATCAGTATAGCTGAAAAGCAGAATTACTGTATGTGCAACTATTGTGCAAAAACATGGTTTTTCTGGCCGACTTGTGCATCAGATTGGTTAATAGGCTGTGATTGATGTTTGTGAAAACTGTTTATTTATTTGTATAGGAGATAAAAGGTACTGCAGATGCTGGAGAATCCGAGAT
>JAHRHZ010000013.1:59981737-60054255 GCA_024137785.1 Ginglymostoma cirratum
AGGAACACAGCAGGCCAGGCAGCATCAGAGGAGCAGGAAAGTTGACGCTTTGGGTCAGGAGCCTTCTTCAGACCCTTCTTTCCTGACCCGAAACGTCAACTTTCCTGCTCCTCTGATGCTGCCTGGCCTGCTGTGTTCCTCTAGCTCCACACTATTTGTGTTATCTCTGACTCCAGCATTGGCAGTTCTTACTATCTCAGAATGAATTTCTGTCTATCTTTCACTGTGTGTGTGTGTGTGTGTGTGTGTGTGAGATGGATAATAATTGTTTATCTGTAGCTAGAATCTAATTACTTGTAACAAATCATCATTTTTGTTATGTACATGCCTTCCACAGCCTGGATTTAAAACATTCTGTGTACTTAATATTAACTTTAACTCCTGAGACAACTCTGCCTATAGCAGGGCAATTCCAGCAAGGTTCCCCAGTGAGGTGTAACACAGGACGAGCCCCTGTTACGTGTGTGAAATGGAGACATGTTAGTACTGTGTGTGTGGAGGTTCTACCTCATTCCTGTCCCCTGCAATTTTGATCGATGCAGGAAAGGGGCCAAGTAGCGACCCCACATGCTACACTCAATTCTTTTCTTGGCTTCATTGTGTGGATATTGCAGAGCCCCTGCAATTTCCATTGGATTGGGGTAATGTCTGAAGCTGAATTAGATTTACAACAGCTCAGAGTTGTTGTAAACCAGAGGGGTCCCCAGTTTGGAGTTGGGAACCTTTCGATAAGCAAGTTCAAAAGGTGTTGACAACTCCCATACTGTAATTGGAAGCATTTTGATAAGTTAACTTTTTTTAAATACAGGATACAATTTTAATATTTCTTAAAATGTAAGTAACTATTACATTGACTAACGCAAGCTGGAAGAACAACACCTCATTTTCCGCTTTGGGACCCTACAGCCCTCCAGGCTCAATATTGAGTTCAATAATTTTAGGGCCTAAACTCTTCCATGTCCCAGCCCTCTACCCCACACACCAGGCCTTGTTACCACATAACCTGCCTTTACACACCCCCTGTTAGTCACTAACAGTCCACCTTAAGACCTATTCACCCTCCTAGCCAGATCGGTATCAACTCTTTGTCTGTCCAACTGCCTTTCTCTCTCTTTAGGCTCTATCCTATCATTTACTCCCTACCCCATCCCCCTCCCTTTTTTCTGCTTATAAACTGATGTTTTCCCAGCCACCATCAGTTCTGAGGAATGGTCATCGGACCTGAAACGTTAACTCTGTTTATTCCTTCACAGATACTGCCAGACCTGCTGAGCTTTTCCAGCAACTTTATTTTTGCTGCTGAGCTTACTGGTTTTGTTATTCTTTACAAAATATTGCCATTTTATTTTAACCTTCTACCTCAAGGTTACATTATTAGATTGATGCTGTAATTCTCCACTAGATATGTTTAAAGCTTTTCTATCATTTCCCTCAGAATTTAATTTCAAGTGCAGAAATTTATTTCTAAATGTCTAGAGGTGAGCTGATTCCATTTTAACTGCAAAAGAATAGGTTAATTACTCAGGCATTGCATTTTACTTCCATTTCCATAATGTTAGAGTTGAAGAATAATCTACCCTGACATCTGTGAATGAGTGAAGATGTGCACAGAATGCTGAAAGACACAGGTTTTGATGCTCAGAAGGTTAACTAATTCCTGTGCAAAGATAATCGGTCACAAAACTGTAACCCTTCAAAAATGCACAAGAAGTACCATCTTTCTCCATGGATGTTAATCTATAATTTACATGTGGTGCTATATTATTTCTCCCATTTGAAACAAGGTGGTAATCCTTGTTAATAGGATCAAGAGATTAAATGAGATAAAGGCTCCTTCTTAGAATTAATTTTCAGTAACTGAGAGCCCTAAAGAACATTTGGAAAAACCGAGAAATACATGGCTAGAAAATGAATGTTTAAAGTGCAAATTAGGTGCCAGTGAAATAGGTTACTTTATCCTGCATTGTGTCAATTTTCTTGAGAGTTCTAAAAGTTGCAATTGTCCAAGCAATTATTTTTACCGCATTCCTGGTTTGTGCCTTATATAAGGTGCCAACAGAATTCCCAGCCTCTGACTTGCTCTTGCAGCCTCAGTACTTATATGGCTAGTGCAGTTCAGTTTCTGGCTAATTGGAACCTCCAAGAAGTTGATAGTGGATGATTCAGTGAGACTAATTCCATTGAATGTCAAGCAGAGATGATTATATTCTGTCTTGTTGGAGAGGTCATTTTCTAGCAATTGTGTGAGGTGCTGCATTTTGGAACGGCAAATCGGGGCAGGACTTATACACTTATTGGTAAGGTCCTGGGACTGTTGCTGAACAAAGAGACCTTGGACTACAGGCTCATAGTTCCTTGAAATTAGAGTCACATATGGACAGGATAGTGAAGAAAGCGTTTGGTAAGCTTGCCTTGGTCGGTGCATTAAGTATAAGAGTTGGGAGGTCGTGTTGTGGCTGTACAGGACTTTGGTTAGGGCACTTTTGGAATACTGCATTCATTCCTGGTCTATCTGCTATAGGAAGGATGTTGTGAAACTTGAAAGGGTTCAGAAAAGATTTACAAGGATGTTGCTAGGGTTGGAGTGTTTGAGTTTTAGGGAGAGGCTGAGTAGGCTGGGGCTATTTTCCCTGGAGCATCGGAGGCTGAGGGGTGACCTAATCGAGGTTTATAAAATTATGAGGAGCATGAATAGGGTAAATAGACAAGGTATCTTGCCTGGGGTGGGTGAGTCCAAAACTAGAGGGTTGAAGGTGACAAGGGAAAATTTTAAAGGGACCTAAGGGGCAACTTTTTCATGCGGTGGGTGGTGCATGTATGGAAATGAACTGCCAGAAAAAGTGTTGGAAGCTGGAACAATTACGACATTTAAAAGGCAACTGGATGGATATACGCATAGGAAAGGTTTAGAGGGATATGGGCCAAATGCTGGCAAATGGGATTAGATTAATTTAGGATATCTGGTCAGCATGAACAAGTTGAACCGAAGGGTTTCCTTGCTGTACAGCTCTATGACTCTACTGCTCAGCATATTTCAAACTTGGTTCCAATTTTCTAATAACTTAACATGATGATAGGAAATCTGTGATTAGAAGCATCATACTTCTGTTTTAAGCAAGTGTTGGGATTTGATTTTGATTGGATTTGAATTATTGTTGTCACATGTACCTAAGCACAGTGAAAAGCTTTGTTTAGTGAGCAGTACAGGCAGATCATGACAAAAAAGGACATACAGATATCATCAGAGACAGTAAGAACTGCAGATGCTAGAGTCAAAGATAACGCAGTGTGGAGCTGGAGGAACACAGCAGGCCAAGCAGCATCAGAGGAGCAGGAAAGTTGATGTTTCAGGGTGGGACTCTTCTTCAGAAATGGGGAGGGGGAAGGGAGCTCCGAAATAAATAGAGAGGAGACGTGGGGCTGGGGAAGGTAGGTCGGATGGTGATAGGTGAGAGCAGATAGGGAGTGGTGGGGATTGGTCAGTGAAGTGGAAGGAGCAGATAAGTGGGAGAGAAGACGGACAGGTCAAGGAGGTGGGGATGAAAGGGAGGGTTGGTCATGGGATGAGGCCGGGGATGAGGAAATTTTGAAACTGGTAAAGTCCACATTTAGCCATTGGGCTGTAGGCTCCCAAGGCGGACTATGAGGTGCTGTTCCTCCAGTTTGCGGATGGCATCATTGTGACACTGGAGGAGGCGCAGGATGGACATGTCACCTGGGTGTGGGAACGGGAGTTAAAATGGTTCGGGACTGGAAGGTGTTGTCGTTTGTTGTGTACTGAGCGTAGATGCTCTGCAAAACAGTCTCCGAGCCTCCGCTTGGTCTCACCCAATGTAGAGGAGGCCACATCGAGAGCAGTGGATGCAGTAGGCCACTTTGATGGATGTGCAGGTGAACCCCTGTCTAATGTGGAAGGCTTGTCTTGTGTCTTGGATGGAGGGGGGGGAAGCAGCGGAGGTGTAGGGAGAGATGTAGCAGTTCCTGTGGTTGCAGGGAAAGGTGCTGGGGTTGGTGGGGTTAGTGGGGAGTGTGGAGCGAATGAGAGAGTCACAGAGAGAGCAGTCCCTACAAAAGGCAGATAGGGGTTAGGAGGGAAATACATCTCTCGTTGTGGTGTTGGATTGTCAGTAGTGGAAGCAGCGGAGAATGATACTTTGGATGCAAAGGTTGGTGCGGTGAAATGTGAACACAAGGGTGATTCTGTCTTTGTTTTTGTTGGGGAGAGGGAATGTGAGGGCAGAGGTACGGGAAACGCATGAGATGCGGTTGAGGCTATTTTCAATCACTGGAGGGGACAAGTTGTGGTCCTTGAAATACGAGGACATCTGGGATGTTCGGGAGTGGAACGCCCCATCTTGGGAGCAGATGCGGTGGAGGCAGAGGAATTGGGAATAGGGGATCGCATCCTTGCAGGAAGGTAGGTGAGAGGAAGTGTAGTCTAGGTAGCTGTGGGAGTTGGTGGGATTGAAATAGGTATCAGTTTCGAGGCGGTCACCGGAGGTGGAGACAGAAAGGTCCAGGAAGGAGAGAGAGGTATTGGAGGTGATCCAGGTGAATTTGAGGTTGGGGTGAAAGGTGTTAGTGAATTGGATGAACTGTTCAAGCTCCTCATGGGAGCACAAGGCAGCACCAATACAGTCATCGATGTAGCGGAGGAAGAAGTGGTGAATAGTGCCAGTGTAGTAGTGGAAGACGGACTGTTCCACATATCCTACAAAGAGGCAGGCATAGCTCGGGCCCATGCGGGTTCCCATGGCCACCCCCTCAGTCTGTAGGAAGTGGGAGGAGTTGAAGGAGAAGTTGTTAAAGGTAAGGACAAGTCCGGTTAAGTGGATGAGGGTGTCGATGGAGGGGGACTGGTCAGGCCTGCAGGAGATAAAGAAGCGGAAGGCATTTAGGCCATCTGCATGGGGAATGCAAGTATACAGGGATTGGACCATGGATTCCATGGTGAAGATGAGGTGTTGGGGCCAGGGAATTGGAAGCCTTGGAGGAGGTGGAGGGCGCGCGTGGTGTCCCGGACATAGGTGGGGAGTTCCTGGACCGGGGCGAGAAAATGGAGTTGAGATAGTGGAGATAAGTTTCGTGGGGTAGGAGCAGGCAGAGACAATGGGTCAGCCAGGACAGTCGGGTTTATGGATTTTGGGAAGGAGATAGAAACGGGTGGTGCGGTGTTGCAGGAACAATGAGGTTGGAGGCTGTGGGTGGGTGGTCACCTGAGGTGATAATGTTGTGGATGGTCTGGGAGATGATGGTTTGGTGGTCAGGGGTGGGGTCATGATCGAGGGACGATAGGAGGAGGTGTTAGAGAGCTGGCACTTGGCCTCGGCTTTGTAAAAGTCCATGTGCCATACCACTACTGCACCCCCTTTATATGCTGGTTTGATAATGAGGTTAGGGTTGTAGCGGAGGACTGCGTGTTCCATGGGGGAGAGGTTGGAGTGAGTGAGAGGGCCGGAGAGGTTGAGGTGATCAATGTCATGACGGCAGTTGGAAATGAAGAGGTCGAGGGAGGGCCGGTGGCCTTGGGGTGGTGTCCAGGAGGATGGGGTGTGTTGGAGGCAGGAAAAGGGGTCTGTGGAGGGAGGGTTAGACTTTTATGGTCATGAACTATTTTAACTGCCCCTCCCACTCCCTGGGTGACATGTCCATCCTGGGCCTCCTCCAGTGTCAAATTGACGCTGCCCGCAAACAGGAGGAGCAGCACCTCATATTCCGCCTCTGGAGACTACAGCCCAATGGCCTAAATATAGATTTTACCAGTTTTGAAATCTCCCCACCTTGGCCTCATCCCATGACCAACCCTCCCTCTTATCGCCGCCTCCTTGAGCTGACACAACTGACAACCACCCACCTCACTGACCAATCCTCACCACTGCCTACCTGCACTCACCTATCACCATCCCACCTACCTTCCCCAGCCCCACCCCTCCTCTATCTATTTATTTCTGAGCCCCCTTTCCCCTCCCCCATCTCTGAAGAAGGGTCCCAGCCAGAAAGCGCATACAGATTAATAGTGTACTTCAACAAAGCGAGGCGTACCAGGTTACAGCTGCACCATTTGTGCACAAAAGCAAGATCAATATTAGATTTGAGGTTAGAGAGTCCATTCAGCAGTCTAATAACAGCAGGGAAGAAGCTGTTCTTGAACATGTTGGTGCATGGGTTCACACTTCTATATCTTCTGCCTGACGAAAAACGTTGGAAGAAAGTAATGCCAAAGGAGTAATGATTTCACCACCAGCAGAGTAATTGGTAACTATTTCACAATTGTTGAAATTTACCAGGGAAACACAATGAGCCATGTAAAGTGTCTTCAATACAATATACCATTCTCTTTTTACATGGTCAAACTGGCGCACGTGTTTAAGTGAATAACAAATGGAAATGCTCCAAGGTAATCAATTGAGTAGATATCTGAGATTTGGCAGATGAATTTAAATAAATAACAGCATGACAGAACACATAAGAATAGATCGAAGGGAATGTGTGTATTATGAAAAGGGGTTTCTTTCATGATAAGCCAATGGAATTGTGCAGTTGGATGAAATGCAAATCAAGAAACATCAAATGCCTGAAGAAAAGCACTACTACAGGTTTATGAACAGATATCCCATTCAAACAGACAAAATAAACATCCGAAATGATTAAAATAATAAAGGCCATATCTAACAAAATAAAAATATTCTGTGATCTCTAGGAATCATTGAACCTGTTCAGTGAGTGGGAGTGATTGGCAGAGTATGCTAAAACTCAAGGGACATCTAGGCATAAGTCACATCTCAAAATAACGTGAATGGCCCTATTTTAAATTACATCAGCAGGAATTGTGAGACTGGGTAGCCCAACACAATGTAATTTTGTGCTATCGAAGTAGAAATTACAGTTGTGATGGGAGATGGTCCACCAAATTAGGATCCCCAGGATCTTGTTATAATTGACAACAACCTTCAAATGGTTTAATTCCACTAGCATGCTCACAAGTATCCTAATGCTTAAAGGGTTGGTACCACTGATACCCTTTCCGTGTGATTGGCTGCAATGTTGATTTAATACAACAAAAATAATTTTAAAATTATGTCAGAGGGGTCATATTAGTTGAAAATTAAAGCAAACAAAGGCACCTAACCAGGAGTCGAAGAATACATTATATAAAACAATAACACGCTATTATATTTTTTAAGGTGCAAACAGGTACAAACAAGCATTCAGACTTACAGACTTAAAAGATAGGATGCTAACTTAGATAGATTGGAACTATGAGATTGTTGAAAGCCAACTATTTTAAATAGGTCAGTTTTGTTCTGGGCCTCCTCAATGCAAAATGAAATGCCTCAACTTAAAGAGGTGGCATTGGTAGACTTTGAAGGTGGTCTCGATTCAATGCAAGCAACTATAATAAAATTAAACTCATGGGTTACCTCAGACGAAATCAAAACAGAAATTCCATACAGTGCTCACTTGTCACAAGGGCATCTATTGAGATAAAAGAAAGTGAGGTGTTCATATTTCAAGGCCACTCGAGTGTGAATCAGACCTTGAAATAACATGTTCGAAGCTGTAATTGAAAAGGATGTTGCAGCGATCAATGATCATGTCTCAAAACAGTCAATCAGTGTGAAATGGTTAGAAAAGCTTCACAGAAAAACAAGCAGAATAATAGCAATAGAATTTGTTCTGAATAGCTCAAGGAAATACACTTGCTGCACATGGAGGTGGGAACATTGAGGAAGGATATCATTCAAGTCTTTAAAATAAGGAAGGTATAAAAAAGTTTATAAATAAATATTTACATTGAATAATGAATATAACATAGGCTACATAATATAATGAGTACTGAGAGTTAATTCCAGAAAAGATAATTGATTTAGTATAAATTGATACCTTGAAAATGGGGCTAGTCATTATGTGTTAATAAAATCAACAACGCGCTGTAACAGATAATATTGTTGCTTGATGACTTTTCAGGAGAAACAAGGGAAATAATTGTGTTCCTTGAAATAGACATTAATGGGGGACGGGGGAATGAAGTCTGTGAAAAAATAAACTTACGTTGAGTTCCATTTGCAAATGCACATTTCTCAATCCTGAATTTATGCTCACGGCATTTGGCAGGCATATGACCATAAATGCAAACAACTCTACACATATACAGGTCAAACATTCTTCTTGCTTCAACGATAAGCACTCCAGCCTTGACTTTTCTTTAGGTTGGCCTGGTTTTATCACAATTTGCTTGAAATTGGGCAAACTAGTGTAAAGGATTGAGGAACCTCAGTTGAAAATTATGTTCAGTGCAAATAATTTCCAGAATCTTTTATACTGGTTCAAAAACATTCAGCTGGAAGTTGGCCCCAGTTGCAAAAGTGGTCCCAGTCTCAGATAAATTTAACTGTCAGTGCAAATTCTGCTAATTCAGCCTTTACTAATTCTTCAACAAGACTCTTCTGTAAAATCCATTTATGGGATATGAGAAGTGATGGTGTTGTCAGCAAATAATGCTTATTGCCTATCTCAACATTATTTTACTTGAGCCAGGGGTGAGCCACCACCTTGAACTGCTACAACCCATGAGGTTAAGGTGCACTCAGTGTTCCTCAGAGGGAATTTCTAGTATATTGACCCAGAGATGGTGAAGAAATGGTGATATGCTTTCAAGTAAGTTCGGTGAGGGTAATTTGCAGGTGGTGGTTTTCCCATGTGCCTGCTGTCCTTATTCTTCTGGGTGATAGAGGTAATAGATGTGAAAATCACTATAAAAGGAGCCCAATGGCCTAGTGGTATTATTGCTGGACTGTTAATCCAGAGGCTCAGATAATGTTTTGGGGACCCAAGTTCAAATCCTGCCACAGCAGATGGTGCAATTTGAATTCACTAACAGTCTGGAATTAAGAATCTGATGATGACCGTGAATCCATTGTCAATTGTTGGAAAAACCCATCTGGTTCACTAATGTCCTTTAGGGAAGGAAACTGCCATCCTTACCTGGTCTGGCCTACACGTGACTCCAGACCCACAGCAATGTGGTTGACTTTTAACTGCCCTCTGGGTAATTAGGGATGGGCAATAAATGCTGCCTAGCCAGTGACACCCTCATTCAATGAATGAATAACGGAAAAAAAGTTCAAGTTCTTCCAGTGCATCTTGTAGATGGTGCATACTGCTGCCACAATGTGACAGTGGAGGAGAAAGTGAATGTTTAACGCTTATGCCTTTTTTTTGTTTCACTTTTTTAAAGTGGTGATAATTGGCTGGATTGAATTTGCCTCACTATTTGTGGAAAGCATAGCTTTCTACATAAAAAAGTAGGTACCAGTCTTGTCGCTGTGCTGGAAGAATATGGTTACACTGGTTCTAACGCACAAATCCTCAAAGTTTTTGAGAAGATTTGTCGCTCGGGTTGTGGATGAGGTTGTGGACTTGCTCGCTGAGCTGGTGTGTTTGGTTGCAGACATTTCGTCACCCTGCTAGGTAACATCGTCAGCGCACCTCCGGTGAAGCGGTGGTGTTCTGTCCCGTTTGTTATTTATATGCCTCGGTTTGCTGGAGTGGTTAGCATTACTTTCAGTTCTGTTTTTAGTGGTTTGCATATCGGGTCCAGTTCAATGTGTTTGTTGATGGAGTTCTGGTTGGAATGCCAGGCCCCCAGCAATTTCCTGACATGTCTCTGGCTTGTGCTATTATGGATGTGTTGTCCCAGTCGAATTTGTGTCCTTCTTTGTCCGTGTGTATTGAGACCAGTGAGAATTGGTCTTGTCTCTTGGTGGCTAGTTGGTGTTTTGTTTCTTTGTTGTCAGTTTTCTTCCAGTTTGGCCTGTGTAGTGTTTCTTACAGTCTTGACATGGTACTGTGAATATTACATTAGTTTTACATTGGTTGTGGGTATGGGATCTTTTATGTTCGTCAGTAGCTGTCGCAGGGCGGTTGTTGGTTTGTGGGCTACCCTGATACCTAGGGGTCTGAGTAGTCTTGTGTCATCTCTGGTATGTCTCTGATGTACGGCAGGGTGACTAGTGTGTCTGACCATGTTGTGTCTTCTTGTTGTGGTCTGTTGCGTAGGTAATGGTGGATTGTGCTTTTTGGGTATCAATTCCTTTTAAAAACTCCATATAAGTTCTCCTGTTCTGCCTTGCGCAATTCTGGCTTGCTGCTGTGCATTGTGGATCATTTCAACAATGTCCTGGTGCAGCTCCATTTATCAACAAGCACATTGAACTGGATCCAATAGACAAACCACTGAAAAACAGAACCGGAAGTGATGCCAACCAACCCAGTAAACCGAGGCATATAAATAACAAGCGGGACAGAACACCAACACTTCACTGGAGGCACACTGACAATGTTACCTAGCAGTGTGACGAAATGTCTGCAATCAAACGCACCGGCTCAGCGAGCAAGTCGACAACCACAAATCCTCATTATTGCAGCTTTGATGTTGTCAACAACCATGGCCATGGCTCTATCCAAAGTGCTGGCATTTCTTGACATCACCTGGATAGTTTATAATTAGTTGAAGATTGTGATCCTTGAGACTTATGATGCCAAAATTAAACTTTCATTTACCACTACTGGCTGAACATAGTTGCAAATGCATCAAACTTGTCTTTTGCACTGATGTCTGAACTCCCCATCATTCAGGATGGGGAGCTTTATCCTCTAATTTAAATGGCCATCCTCTTTCCTGACAGGCTGTGGCAAGACTGCAAAATTTTGATCTAATCCAATGATCATAGGATCATGTTGCTCTGTCAATAGCATGCTTCATCTGCTGTTCTGCATGGAGTTAGTCCTGTTGTATTTCCATCAGGTGGGCATCTGATTTTATGTATGCCTGGCATTGCTCTTGGCTTGCTCTCTTACATTGAATTGAATTGAATCATCTATTGTCATGTTTATTGAATGTAAAAATACGGTGAAAAGTGTACACCTTCGCCGTACATACGTGGCACCATTCACATTAACTGAGAATAAGATAAGAAAAAAGAAATAACTTAAGAGAGTCCAACTTTCCTTTCCACTGCTGCAGTCCTGCTCCAGGCTTTCCAGCCCTCGCCATGCCTCACCAGAGTCGCACTCTCGGCTGCCTCACCGGCCTGCTCTCGCTGGCCCACTGTTGCTCCGCCAACGTCACTCCAGTCCATGCTCAATCCGCCGTCACTGCAGGAGACAACCCACGTGTTTAGATCCCACCATGTAGTTCCCAGCTGTGACCTGGCTCCTTAGGTAGGTAGTTAAAAGGTGAGGTGGGGTGGGGATAGAATTACTAGAGAGAGAGAGAGATGAAGGGAGAAAAAAACAAGTAAAGACAAAGAAAGAAAGAAAGAGAAAGATAACTAGCGAGTAGTGTGGAACTCTGAATGGAGCAACTTAACCTGCCGCCATCTTGCCGGAAATAATTTGAATATTGAACAAGGATGGATCCCCTGATTTAATGATGATGGTAGAGTTACTGATATGCCAGGCCATGAGGCTGTAGGTTGTGGAAGAATGCAATTTTGCTACTCACAGATCCGCAATGCTGTTCAGTTTTCAGCTGCTAGATCTATTCTGACACTATCAGATTTGACATGATGGTAGTGCTAAATGTCCTTAGTATGAAAATGGGTTTTCATCTCCACATCTCTCTGGTGGCTCTTTCTATTAATAATGTCATGGGCCACCTTGTTGGGTCTCTTGTCAACTTGCTAAAGTCCAGCCTGCCAGATAAGCAAATTTCTTCATCTACTGAATACTGTGCACTGAAACTTGTAAATGTTATTGTGTAATTTTTAAAATGTCTTTTCGGTTATTTAAAATAAGGTAACTCATCGATGATGGATTAGACATTTTTACTAAAATTGCTTATTTTTTAGTTGTATTGATAAAACTGCATCAGTCTACTACTACTCCACATTAAAGTTAGAGTTAGCTTACAGAGCAGTAGGAAGCAATTTTGCCCATTGTGTTGCTGCTGGCTCACTATTAGCATAACTCGGCTTGCCTTACACCCCACCTTTTCCCTGCAGTCCTGCAATTCTTTACTCTTCGGATAATCATCCTGTTCCTTAAAGCCTCCAATAAATGCCCAGGCCATGTATTCCAGAACCTAACCAGTCATTTTTTAAAAGAATTTCTCCTCATGTGGCCTCCAGTTCTTCTACCAATCACTTTACATTAATGTTTGTTGATTCTTGATCCTTTTGTCAGTGTGAGCAGTTTTTGTGATTCTTTCAAGAACACTCATGATATTGAACACAATTTATAGATAATAGTTTCTTAAATGTGCTCAATTGTACTAACTCAAGGACAATTTTCCATTTGTAACTATACAACTGAGTTTCAGTGGAAGCTTGAACCACAAAAACAATTTGGAAGCTAGTGCAGTTTTGAGTACAATTTGTGCCCAGGTTGCTATTGCATCCAAAGCAGAAACTTTACCACTGTAACTTTTGCAATTGTTGCTCAGAACATTGAAGAGCTATATCATTGTAAGTTCAGAATTACTTCTCAATCCACTGTACACTAAAAGAGGTAGCTTCTCATCTTCAGCAGCTGGGTAATAATTGAAAAAAAAGGATGACAAGTTGTACAATCCACTTGGTATTCTTCATAGTGATTTCAACAGATAGGATATTGGATGTGTCCTATAATGGACAGGAGCTCTGCTCCATCAGATTGCTATCCATGAGGCAAATATGTAAACTAACACCAGTCTTTTGAAAAGCACAACAAAATAATTCAAATTAATACGGGTCTATCACATATTTATTGTCTGTTTTGTAGATAGAGTATGATATTTAAGATAGTGAAATACTAGTTATTTTTCCACATTAGCAACAATTTATGAGTGCCATAATCAATTTGAAGAAAAATAACAGTATTTTACAGCTTCAGGTTGTGTATCCTTTAAACAACACTTTCGTAACATATCTTATTTACATTCGTGTTCATGTATTCATATTCATGTAATATTGCTTACATATAATGTCCAGGCTTTGAGTGAAATTGCATTTAGAAATAACAGTATAAATTAAATATAATTCTTTTTAAAAATTTGTCTTGTTTAAAAGGATGTGATTAAAATATTACAACTGAGACTGTCCTGAAACACTTACTGAAGCAGTTTTTAAGAGAATACTAACAAGAGCATCACCATAAAATCAAATGTGAAACTACATTTTACAAACTGTTCTGCCACAATATGCTTAAAAATCTGTTTTGTACTCTGAGCTTCATCTTTCATGTCCACCATATTGAAACAATTACAGTTAATATTACAGCTAAAAGTAAATGGGAAACAAACTGGATTTAAAAACAAAATTCTTAGAATGAGCACACTGAAATTAAACTAAAAGGCTTCAAAATCATGATGTGGAAAAGTAACACATAAAATATTTAACACGTTAATTTCCAGACGTCCTAATTGCTATTTAGCAGAGGCTGTATTCTTAAAATGAAAATGTCAGTACAATTCACATTGCTTTATCAGCTTCAGATATTTGGCATAAAGCCATTAAGACTGATTTTGAAAAAGCTTACAGATGCCGGTCATAATTTCTTGGTCAACGTCTAATATATTTGGTGCAATTAATGACGATAAAAAACAAACTGAATAATCACGAGAAATGTGATCTAGCCCATTTGCTTCATATATTACGCAACTGGTTTTACTCATGAACACATTATGCTATAGAAGAGAAACTTTATGGGAGTCAGAAGCTGGGAGGTGATGGCGTTGTGATATTTTCAATGGGCTAGTAATCCAAAGGTCTAGGTAATGTCCTAGGGACCTGGGGTTTAATCCCACCATGGCAGATGATGGAATATGAATTAAATGTTAGAAAGGTAAACTGAATTAAGAGTCCAATGATAGTGATGGTCAGAAAATTAAATAAGGAATACTGCTGCCTTTATTTGGTCTTCCCTACATGTGACTCCAGACCATGTGGCTCTTAACTGCCCTCAGAAACGGCCTAGTAAGCTATTCAGTTGTATCAACTGCTAAAAAGGAAAAACAGAATGAAAACAGACCTGGCATCAACTAAGGCAGTGGAAACAATGAAGGTAAACACAGCCCTGTCTATCCTGCAGAGTTCTCCTCACTCACATGTGGGGGTTAGTTCCAAAATTGGAAGACCTGACTCAGAGTTTTAAAGTGAAGCGAAGGCCCTTGAGGCCATTCAGCCTGTGGTGATTTATTTAGATTAATCCCACTTTCCAGGCTATGGCCTATAATCCTGAATGTTATGGCATTTAAGTGCTCATCCATGTACTTTTTAAAGGTTATGAGGTTTCCTGCTCCAATTACCCTCCCAGGCAGTACGTTCCAGATTCCTCAAATACCTCCACAAGTCCTGCCCTTCACGTTAAAATTATGCCCCCTTGTTATTGACCCTTCAACAAAGGGGAACAGCTACTTCCTAGCCAACCTGCCCATTCCCTTCATGATCTTATACACCTCAATCAGGTACCCTCTTCAACTTAATAAAAACCGAAAGAGACATGGATACTGTAAATCAGAAACGAAAACAGAAATTGCTGGAAAAGCTCAGCAGGTCTGGCAGTATTTGTGGAGAGAAATCACTGTTAATGTTTTGGGTTCGCTGGTTGTGGGTATGGGGTCATTTACATTTGTCAGTAGCTGTCACAGGGCGGTTGTTGGTTTGTGGGCTACCCTGATACCTAGGGGTCTGAGTAGTCTTGTGGTCATCTCTGGTATGTCTGTGATGTACGGTAGGGTGACTAGAGTGTCTGGCCATGTTGTGTCTTGTTGTGGTCTATTGCGTAGGTAATGGTGAATTGTGCTTTTTGGGTATCAATTCCTTTTAAAAATTCCGTATAAGTGCTTCTGTTCTTCTTTGCGCAATTCTGGATTGCTGCTGTGTGTTTTGTCTCATTTGAATAATATCCTGCCGCAGCTCTGTTTATGGGTGTTTTGGTGGTTGCTGGTGTAATTATGTACCTGGTCTGGATGGGTGGTCTTTCTGAATACACTAGCCTGGAGTTCCACATTGTTCTTACGCTCCACCATTACGTCCAGGAAGGGTAGTTGGTTATTGTTTTCTTCTTTGGTGAATTTTATTCCCGTGAGGATGTTGTTAAGGTGTTGGTTGAGCTCTTCTAGTCTTGTGCACTTGATAATCACAAAGGTGTCATCTACATAGCAGACCCAGAATTCGGGTTGTATCGTGGGGAGTGCTGTTTGTTCTAACCTTTGCATTACTGCCTCTGCAATCAGCCCTGATATTGGGGATCCCATTGGTGTTCTGTCAATTTGTTTGAATATACGGTCGTTGAAGGTGAAGTGGGTTGTGAGGCACAGGTCCAGCAGTTTCAAGTTCCTGTCCTTGTTGATGCTGTTGGAGTCGTGGGGTGCCTGCCTTCCTGATTCATCCAGCAGTGTGGCAATTGTCTCTTTAGCTAGGTCGATGTTTATGGATGTAAATAGTGCTGTCACATCGAAAGATATCATTATCTTGTCCTCTTCCATTCTGGTGTCCTTGATGATGCTGAGGAATTCTTAGGAGAAGTGGATGGAGTGAGTAATGTTACCTACTAAGTATTTCAGTTTCCGTTGTAGTTTTTTGGCTAGTCTATATGTTGGCATGCCTGGTAGTGAGACAATGGGCCTGAGCGGGACTCCTGGCTTGTGTACCTTGTGGAGTCCATAGAAGCGGGGTGTGTTGGATCTATCTGGCTTCATTTTTTGGTAATCTGTCTTGCTGATATCTCCTGAGTTGTGTAATTTCTTCATGGTTGTTGTAATCCACTTCTGGATGCTGGGTCTATCGCCATCTGTTGGTAGGTGTCGGTATCTGCTAGTAGTGCATTAGCTTTCTCGATTTTTGGGCGCTGTCAAGCCCAAAGAGATTCGAGACACAAAGATACAAAGAGATTCAAGAACAGCTTCGTTCCTGCTGTTATCAGACTTTTGAATAGACCTCTCAAATATTGATTCTGATCTCTCTCTTTCTGCACCTTCTCTCCAGCTATAACACTGTATTCTGCTCTCTGTTCTGCTACTCTGATACACTTTGTACAGTACAATCTGCCTGTGTTGCACGCAAAACAACACTTTTCACAGTATCTTGGTACGTGTGACAACAGTAAATCAATCAATCAATCAAATCCAGGTTTGACCAGGTTGACGAGTGTTAAGTAACATTCATGCCACACAAATGCCAGGCAATGACCATTTCCAAAAGAGACAATCTAACCATTGCCTCTTGACATTCAATGGTATTACCATTGTTAAATCCCCCACTATCAACATCCTTAGGGTTACCATTGACTAGAAACTCAACTGGACTCGCAACATAAACACAGTGGCTACAAGAATAGGTCAGAGACTGGCAATACTGCAGTAAGTGACTCACCTCCTGATTCCCCAAAACCTATCCACTATCTATAAGGCACAAGTCAGGAGTGTGATGGAATACTCCCCAGTTACCTGCATTGGTGCAGCTTCAACAACACTCAAGAAGCCTGACACCATCCAGAACAAAACAGCCCATTTGATTGGCATCACATCCACAAGCATCCATTGTCTCAACCACTGACACCCAGTAGCAGCAGTGGTGTCTTATCTACAAGGTGCACTGTAGAAATTCGCCAAAGCTGCTAAGACAGCACCTTTCAAACCCACAACCACTCACATCTACAAGGACAAGGGCAGCAGATCAATGGGAGCACCACAAACTCTAGATAGCTCTGCAAACCACTCAGCATCCTAACTTAGAAACATATTGCTTTTATTTCTGTGTTGCTGGGTCAAAATTCTGGTATTTCCCATAATGACTTTGGGTCTCCCATTGCATGTGGACTGCAGCAGTTCAAGAAGGCAGTTCTTCACCATCTTCTCAAGGGCAATTAGGGATGAGCAGTAATTGCTGGCCCAGGCTGCAATGCCCATTTCCCGTGAGTGAATCTAAAACAGAAGTTGAAATGGGCTGAAATAAAGAATACATTTAAATTGGCATGGATTTACACTGGTTTATTTCCTCCCTCCATGGTTTCTATCAATGAAATGTTACCAATCTAGTAAATAAATAATAAGATGTTAAAAGCACATAAACAATGAGATTCTTCAAATATGCTTGCGGCCGGTGGGCAGAATATTTTCCATCAATGAACCTTATATGGTTGGCTTGCTGCATGGAGGTTACCATCAGTTGTGGTGGATTATAGATGAAGATGATTAACAAAACAGAAAAAATACTCCTTGAAAAATTGGCTTCGGTGAAAATAAATTTTCCAAAACACAGTGACTGAACAATTGCATCAGCATCTCATTACTGTGTTTGCCCAGACTAACTGCTTTTGTTCTTTTATTTAGGAACAATTATAATGTCAGAGGACCTGAGGGATGCTCTTGATAACATGTACGATGCTCGGATTCCAAAGATCTGGTTCAAAATTTCCTGGGAATCTGCTACTCTCGGATTCTGGTTTACAGAACTGCTTGAAAGAAACCAACAATTCCAAACCTGGATTTTTGATGGAAGACCAAACCAGTTTTGGATGACAGGATTCTTTAATCCTCAGGTTAGAAGGATACACTGAAAAATATGTAAAAGAATCTTGGAGGTAAAAGCTAGTTTAAAAAGTAATACTTGGAAATTAACATACTGGTCATGTTCCTTAACATACTGCTCCTTTCTGAGGTATGCAAGACCAATCAGATTATTATGTACTATTTGCAAGTTTTACTGGTCTTTCCTTCAGTGATAGCACTTAAGCTCATAACTGTGCTTATTAATAGTGGTTAAATCACATAATTGCCTTAATTTTACTGTTTTAGGAATGTTAAGATATCTTAATTTATTTTGCATTACTATTAACAAGGCTGTGATGAATTAGTAAAACACATCAGGATTTTCTGGAAGCAATTGAAATATATATTTTTAAAACTGTTAACCTGTTATGAAATTTTATATTTTCTGATGGTGAGAAAATGAAAATCACTTTTTATAGTTTTGTAAATGCTAAAAGTATCTGGGTTAGACATCAATTTTGATGGTTATCAACAAACTGTACTACAATAATTTATTTTCCAAATGAAAACCGAAAGGACTGTGGATGCTGTAAATCCAGAACAAAAAAACAGAAGTTACTGGAAAAGCTCAGCAGATCTGGCAGCATCTGTGAAGAAAAAATCAGAGTTAATATTTCGGGTCTGGTGACTCTTCCTCAGAACTGATTCCTCAGAAGAGTTCTGAGCAAGGGTCACCAGACCCGAAACGTTAACTCTGATTTTTTCTTCACAGATGCTGCCAGACCTGCTGAGCTTTTCCAGCAGCTTCTGAATTTGTTTTCCAAGTTTTGTTTTATTTTATTGTTCTCCCTTTGTGTATGCTTCTCAGTCTCTTGTACACCTTTGCTTTCAGATTGATCATTCTTAGAATTATTTAGGTTACTGCCTTCATTGATTCCACAATCAAGAACATCAAAGTCTCGCGTCAATTCCCTCATCATTGTCCTCTTAAGGCCTATGTTAGATCTCATCGTTTTCAATGAGAGTCTGAGGCCGGTGGTAGGTTTCAGGTAACCGTTATTGCAACTCTGTTTTCAGTACAGCTTCATTTCTCCAGAGCACAAGGCAGACAAAACATTTTGGAACATCTTAACTTAGTTAACTTAACAGTTTAAACTTAGAGCATACACACCTCCCCTTTGTTTACTATTGGTCAGCAGTGCTGAGTTATCCCTTTGTAATTGGATCTCTGCTACAGCATCTTATACCGCGCATGCTTGCCTCAGCAAGTTACTTGACACAATTTAACTGTAGATAGTCTTTAATCCGAAGGAACTCCTGCTGCACTCAGTAATTTCAGTTTATTTCATGATGTTCTCCAGACTCTCTTATCTCCCTTCTTGAGGCTTTTCAACAGTGGATAATGTATTCAAATACATTCCTGCCCAGATATTTGCCAGCTGCACCATGTTAACTGAAATTACTTAGATACTTGTCTATCACTTCAGAACTTTTTAAATTCTTTATTAGCCCCATTACAGGAAGTACAGAAGAATATTGATTTTTGCTAAATGTTATGTCAGTTCCACAAAGTTATGTGGTTACACCTAATTTAGAATTCTTTAGCTAGCAAGTTGTGTTTGCTGTATTTGCTAGACACCCCATCTTTATCGTTGGGTGTCTTATAATGTGTTCATTCAACCCACCTTCCAATGTCTGTTCATTTCTTCCTGTAATGATATGGGGCAGCTTTTACTGTCTGAGACTGGTTTGCTCTTATAATTTTTATTTGAACTTTTTCTCTTAATGCTTTTAGTGACGGTGAATCTATAATACTTCAGAATCTATAACTATGATTATCTGAAGAATCTTAACTAAAACCTATTTTTAGCATTGTACAGATTGATTAAGTAATTCAAGAGCATTAATTATTATGAAATGTTCTTATCTATGTTTTATGCGCAAATAACTGCAGCCACACATTCTATCTCTGTTCAGACTTGAGTCCACGGAGCTACTATTGTTCTACTTGTGAAGACTTCATTAAACAAATACTTTTTCCAAGCTCTCTAACTACTGTCAGCCATGTTTTGCTGCATTAGCTGTGGGCAGCTGTCTGCCATTTTGTTCTGGTCAGTCATGGGCATCCCTATCAGCCCATTTTGTACTTAAACTATTCTCTACTGTCGCAACGATGTAGACTTGCCACTGACCTGAATTCAAACCTGGACTGTCTACATTTGGCCTGGATTTTCCCTCCCAATTTGTCTGCCCAGAGTTGGAAGAATGCCTGGTTCTTGAATCTGATCTTTAAAAATGGCTGCCCAGATGCATCTTAGGCAGGGTCTTCAGACAACAGCTTCCAAACACGTGATCACTTCCATCTAGAAGAACAGAGGCAGCAGTTACGTAGGAACACCACACCTGCAAGTTCCCCTCCAAGCCACTCACCATCCTCACGTGGAAATATGTCACCCTTCCTTCACTGTCATTTGGCCAAAAGCATGGAATTCTCTCTCTAAGGGCATTGTGGGTGTACCTGCATGAAATGAACTGCAGCAATTCAAGGAGGCGGCTCACCACCATCTTCTCAAAGACAACTAGGGACGGGCAATAAATGCTGGCCTAGCCAGCAACTCCCACACCCCAAGAATGAATAAAAGAACAATACTGGATTTTTTTTATCGGATGTGGAGAGGTTCGATAGGTTGGATTGGAAATTGGGGCAGACAGCGCTGGAAGAAGTGAGGAAGCTGTTGAGTGTGGAGGAGGACTGATAGTAGGCCTGCCTTAATGTCTCCACAATCTAAATCTGGATAATAAACCATGAAACATTGCTCCAGCCCTCACCTTTCATCTCATATGTATTCCTGATGCATGCTGAGCAACATATCGATAGTTTTGGAACTTTATTGCCATTCCTTCAGTGTTACTGGGTTAAAATTCTGGAACTTAATTCCTAATAGCACTGGCAGTCCCTACATCCACAGACTGCAGTGGCGCTAGAAGATAATTGACCACCAAATTTTCAAAGGCAATTAGAGCTGGGCAAAACAGGCTGACCTAGTCAGTGATGCCCATTTCTCACAGTTTGAGGGCAATGGGTGGATGCTTAAAGTCACATCCTGTGCTTTCCTTTCTGGAAGTTGGTAACAGGATAAAGGAACAGTAATACTTGGACATACAGTCCCTCCACGTTAAGTACACAAGTCAAAGTTCAGCTACATTTGCAATATTACGTTCAATTCTGGTTGCCACACTACCAGAAGGATGTGGTGGCATTGGAAAGGGTACAGAAAAGATTTGCCAGGATGTTGCCTGGTATGGAAGACATTTGCTATGAGAAGACTTGGGTTGTTCTCATTGGAATGATGGAGGTTGAGGGGTGACCTGATAGAGGTCTACAAGATTATGAAGGGCATGGACAGACTGGACAGTCAGAAGCTTTTTCCCAGGGTGGAAGAGTCAGTCATGAGGGGACATAGGTTTAGGGTGCGAGGGGCAAGGTTTAAAGGTGATGTATAAGGCAAGTTTTTTACACAGAGGGTGGTGGGTACCTGGAACTTGCTGCTGGGGGAGGTTGAGGAAGCAGATACTATAGTGAGTTTTAAAGGGCATCTTGACAAATATATGAATAGGATGGGAATTGAGGGATACGGTCCGTGGAAGGGTAGGGGGTTTTAGTTGTGACAGGCAGCGTGTCGGTGCAGGCTTGGAGGGCTGAAGGGCCTGTTCCTGTGCTGTAATTTTCTTTGTTCTTTGTTCTTTGAATTGGACCTTTATGTCTCATTTGCCAGTTTTACTGGTTTTAACCATCCTGCTCCCCACCTCTCCCACAATTCCCACAAGACTTGCAAGAAAACAGACTATTGTCTCACCATTGGTTGCGTTGAAGGCTTGGCCTCCAGCAACAATCTCTGGAACCCAAACGTCTGGCAGTTTTTCACAAGGTGGGACATCAGCCTCCAGGCCAGTGATTGGCTGAAAAGACCACCTGTAAGTGCTTCATTACCTGATTGGAGCTCAGCATACTTTCCAATTGGTGGGGGCAGAAGGTCAGTCCATGCTTGGCGCTTTGAGCACTGAGGCTTAGCCAATGCATCTATGCAGACTTCACTACTTTGGGAGAAAAATACTAACCGATTTACAACATTTACATTCCTTCAGCTAGATAAAGCCTGACATCAACAAACACTGCAATCAAGTGTACACTCATTTACAACAACAAGCATTTGAATTCACTTATGTTCCATTATCAAAGAGTATTTAATCACTTGTGAATGGGGCACACGGTTGGAGATGGTGTTTGTTTGAGATCTGTATAGAGTGTTGTAGCAAATTTGTTCACATGGAAGTTTAGTGCATAGGGAAGAAGGTGTCTCCATCTTCTACCTGTTTTATCATCTCAGGAAGTTTTCCTTCATCGTCTTCAAGCTAACAAAGTGCAAATTCCTGTTATATTATTCTGGATGTACAAACTATGTGTTAATTCCGTAACTAAATAAATAAATTGAGTAAGAGATGGCAGCACTGGTGGTGATACAACATTTAACAATGTGTGAGATGCACTGCAGTAAGCGTGGTGGCAATTTCCACAAGTTTGGTTCAGAGTTGCTGAGCTAGAGGCTGAATTACAAGATGGTGGATATGCTGGCTATGATCTTATCAAAGTTCCTTAGACTCAGGAACAGTGCCGTCAGATTGAAAGTTGTCAAGTGTTGCACCACTTTTCAGAAAGGAGTGAGTAAGTAAAAAGGGTGCCCCAGGTCACTTAGGCTAATATAAATGTTTGGTTAAATGGTGGAATCTATTATTATGGGAGCTTTAAAAATGAGCTTAGAAAAGCAGAGTGTTAGAAGAAAGTCCTTTTTGACAAATTTTTTGAAGATTTTTGAGGATGTAATTAGTAAGGGAATTAAAGGGGAAAACCAGTTGATGTAGATCTAGATTTCCAAAGGTATACAATAGGGTTCTGTACGAAAGATTAATAGGCAAGGTAGGGACTCATGGAGTTGAGGACCATGTTATTTGCATAGGTGGGTGATTGATTAACAGACAGGAAGCAGAGAGTGGGCATAGATGGGGCATTTTTAAGATGGCAAACAACAGTTAGTGGAGTGCCACAGGGTTTAGTGCTGGGGCCTCAGCTATTTACAGTCTATATTAATAGCTGAGTTGAACAGGCAGGGAGTAATGCATCCACAACCAAAAACAGAAGTTGTTGGAAAAGCTCAGCAGGTATGGGAACATCTGTGAAGAGAAGTCAAAGTTAACATTTTGGGTCCAGTGACCCTTCCTTAGAACACTGTTAAAACGAAAGCTCTGATTTCTCTTCACAGATGCTGCCAGACCTGCTGAGCTTTTCCAGCAACATCTGTTTTTGTTTCTGATTTACAGCATGTGCAGTTATTTTGGTTTTTATATAGTATTTAACTGACTGCCACTCTCTTCTAGCCATGACCACCTTGAAGAAGTTCTGCTCCTCTCTCCAGTGGGATTTCCATTCCAATCTTTTTTCTTGTCCACCGACATTAATTTCACTGTCAGTCCTGGTGTTTGACCAGGTAATTGCTAAAACTCATTTCCACAGCCATATCACATTCCTCAGTGACTACCTCTGGCTCAGACTCTCCTCATGTGGATTCCAGCTGAATTTCATCTCTTGTGCTTTGAATCCACCCAGGATCACAGGCATCTCCGTGATGTTCAACATTTCACGGACAGCTGCTCTTGCCGCATCCTGAGATCCACATTCAGTCCCATGCGGTGTCACATGCATAACCTCAATCTCTCTCTCCAACAGCATTGCATCACGCTGGTTCAGGGATCTGAGGATTGGTCACCAGACCTGAAACATTAGCTCTGATTTCTCTTCATGATGCTGCCTGACAAGCTGAGATTTCCAGCAACCTCTGTTTTTGTTTCAAATTGACAGCACCTGCAGTCCTTTTGGTTTTTAGTAACACATCCACGTTTGCTACATTGAAAGGTAAACTGTGGGGACTATACAAAGAGGCTGCAAGGAGAAATGGGCAGCTTAAGTGAGTGGGCTGCAGAATAGGAGATGAATTGTAATGTAGCAAATCGTGAAATTATTCAGTTTGTTAATGAGAATAGAAAAGCAGGTTACTTCTTAAATGGTGTGAAACTTGTAGGTATTGCTGTTTAAAGACACTTGGTTGTTTCAACATCTGCAAAAAGTTAGCATGAGATACTGCAATCAGGTAGGAAGGCAAATGACATGTTGCCCTTATTGCAAGGGGATTGGAATACTGGAATGGAGAAGTCCTCCTCAAATTGTGCAAGATTTTGGTGCGACCACATCTGGAGTACTGTGTGCAGTTTTGATCTTCCTATTTAAGAAAAGATATATTTACATTGGAGACAATACAATGGTCGTTCACTAAACTGGTTCCTGGGATGAACAGTTATCCCATAATGAGAAGCTGAGCAAACTGGGTCTATATTCTCTGGTGTTTAGAAGAATCAGAGGCAATCTAATTAAAGTGTATAAGATTCTCAGGGGCCTTGATAGGCTGGACACTAAGCTTGTTTCTGCTGGTCATGAATCTAAAACACAAAGTCCTAGAACAAAAGGAATGGATAATTTAGGATTGAGACGAGGAGAAATTAATTCACTCAAAGGGTTGTGAATCTTTGGAATTCTCTAGCCCAGAAGGTTATGGAGTCTCCATCACAGAACATATCTAAAGTTGGAAAAGATAGATTTTGATCTCTCAGGAAATTGTATGATTTGGGGCAGTGGGTAAGGAATTGACTGAAGGCCATCCTGATCATATAGAATGGCAGAGTAGTCTCAACAATCTATATGATTTACTCCTGCTCCTGTTTCTTGTGTTCTTGTCACTGTCAAACACAAAGACATCACAGTATTTTCTCTTGTCCTATTAGCAATGTAAGAATATAGGAACAGGAGTTGGTCACGAAGAAGGAAAAGCAAGACTTGTTTGTATAGCATCATTCATGATTAAAGAACATCCTGAAACACTTTACAGCCAATTAAGTACTTTGAAGTACATTAACTATTGTCCATAGGAATCCCAGCAGCCAATTTATGCACAGCAAGCTCACAAAAGCAGCAATGTGATAATGGCTATATCATCTGTTTTTGTGATGCCTGCTTGCTGCCTACATTGGGAATAAGGTGCTGGGTTAATCACGTATTGCAATCTCTGCACATTTGTTTAAGGGTGATGAATTTTGCAGCTTTTGATTTTGAAACATCAGTGAATTTTCAATTGATCTACAACGTTGACTCATAGGGGATTGACTTCTGCATACATTGATCTGTGTTGCTGTTACTGCCACATCTGTTGTTTGCAAAAATTGATCGATTGATTAAGATAAGGATATTTCTTTCCTCAGGGCTTTTTGACTGCGATGCGACAGGAAACCACACGTATGAATCTGAGCAAGGGCTGGGCACTGGACAGTGTCATCCTTTATAATGAAGTGACCAAGATGATGAAAGAAGATGTTAATTCATTCCCTCCTGCAGATGTTGGTGGTGTTTATGTTTATGGCCTGTTCTTGGAAGGAGGAGGCTGGGACAGAAGGAGTACAAGGCTGATTGAATCACCTCCAAAGGTAACACATGATATAAAGAAATGAAGTATTTGGATTTATAGATGCTCATTGTAGCAATTTTAATCTGCAATAATTGGGTTGATGGTCATTTTACAAGCAGTAGCAGGGCCATATCAAGACTTAGCACAGGAACAATGGAGTCACCTCAATCCTAAGAGGCTACCATGACACCCAACAACAAGGCAACATATTCTTACGATTCAGGAAGCGGCTTGAAACAGCACAACATTAGGATGTAGAATGCATAAAACATAAACCACCACTGGCCAACACTGGGGTTAAAAATGCTGAGCATTTATAGGGCAATAAACTGGGTTTAGTTTATTGCCATGTTTTTCAGGAGAGTCTCTCTTGTGCCAGATTAAGTGCCAGCAATTTTCTTTTTTCATCTTGTACTCCTAAAATTGTTACATCCCACCACTGGGGTGCTTTCAAAGCAACCTTTAGCATTAGTTTCACATTATCTTGTCAAATGTAAATTATAGTTAGGTACTTTGGCATTCCCCGAGGTGGGCTGTAATTTAATATTGAAGGAGCCACTTTATAAACCTCTTCTTTAATTCTTTTCCTGTTCTGGTGCAGTTTTATAATTTTATTTTATGGTCAGCAAGTCTGGAAATTGGAAAAAACCGTGTATAGCTGTTTGTCTAGTAATAAGTATTGATCTGACCCAGATATAAACTATAAACTGCAAGAAGTGTTCCCAAAAGCGGGCAAAATTCAGCCAAGGAGAGAAACTTGGAAACAGTGTGAAGCACATCATCAGTTGTCCATCTCATACTTGAAGCTAAAGGCATTGACAAATATTGTCCCCCATGTACCTTTAATAGTTACTATTTGAATGCTATTTAACTTCAAAGATGTGAATGGGGTTGGTCATTCTTAGCAGGATTTTGCAAGAGTTTGAAATATGTCAGACTCTGATTGCCTTTTATTTGCAGGCAGATTGCTTATCAATGAATCTCTCACACAGGCTCTGGAATTTAGTCATGGTGGCAGGGTTTGACTATGGACCCAAAAGCTGAGACAGCCTTATTTGGCTTTTCTGGGAATTTTGGCCACTGTTAATTATCTATTTAGCAAGTAGTAAGTTGCCTTTGTGGACTATGTCCTAGTAAGGGACAAGAACCTAATTCCAAGAGCTGCCAACAGCTCAACAATCCCATCAGCTCCTTTGGGTGTGATGATCATGGCTGGCACTTCACCTAGCTGAAAGGACACAAGGACAGATGTTGGCCTTACAATGATTTAAGTGGAGTTCAAGATCACTAGGAATAATCAGGTTGCGCCTGGTGAAAAGGTGAGTTGGTTAGTGATGGTGGAAATGTCTATCGCCCGAAGGGCAGCCATGACCACTGGTGCCCCCATCAAGGGCCACAGAGTGTCCATTTAAGGTGTCCTTAATGCCCCACACGCATATGTCAGCATTGGAGGCTACCAGAATTCACCTAACAACTCATTATATGGCAAATGACCCACCCTGTGGTAAAAAGACAGCAGATGATGCTTAGTCAGTCTTGAAAGTTGTTCAATTTGTTTCCATCTTTCCTTCCATTGGTGAAATGTTATGTTGGTAGGGAGGTGATGGGCACTCTAACCCCTGCTTTTCCTCAGCATTTTAAGGGTGCTACAGCCCCCCAGCCTATCTCAAGAGGCTGGAATTCAGCCCTCTAAAGTGTAATCCATGCAGGTGACAGCTTGCTTACAAGAGGCAGAGTGGATAACTGTGAAAGGTGGCCGTTTCCCAACTTTTCATTACCTGTACTGCCTAATTTCATCTGCAGAAATGATCATTGATGAGACTACCTCCATTTTTGTTGTTGAAAAGCATAGTAGACATAGTTTGCAGGTTAAGGGAATTATGATTATATTCAAACCTCAAATAGTCTTTTGTAGCTAAGCAGTTCTCATCATTTGGCCCATTTATATATTTAAATGAATACATTTATATTTTAAGTGAAGAACAATGGTATTGTCAGACAGCAAGAAAGTCATATTTTTGTGCATAGTATTTCACCTCTACCAATTTCAATTTAAGGAAACTTATTGCCACAAACCCTTTGTAACAAATTAACGTACGGTAACAGAAAAGCAGTCTGTATCCCTTTCATACAAATATCTATACCCTTTAAAATATTTGAAACATTAGGTGGACTTGAGTTTTTAAATTATTAGCGAGGTTATTGACAGCAATTAAGACATCACATTGGGAAAGAGCCCTAGACTGGACTGAGCACTCTGTGCTTCGAGTGTCATGTGAAAATCATTTTAATGCCAATACTGGCTCATTTGTTCTTACAAAAACAGATAGTACATGACTGATAGAAGCAGCAACTTATTGCCGAGTTCCTCCTACTCCTGACTTTTGGACTGATTCAGTCTTGCAGCTGTATAGCTGAGACACTAACAGAGTACTGGGGAAAGGCCTCTCCTCTGCCATGTTTGTGGAGAGGGATTCAGTTATTTAACCAACTTTACACCACCTACTGCACTTTGAGGAGAGACTATGCAAATACTCAGACTGCAATTTAATCCATCCTGGAGCTCCTGTCAAAAACAAACTGCTGGCGACGTTACTTTTGCTATAGAATGTTTTTTATTTTCATTCTTCTTAAGACGCAAACTTTTCATATTTGATCACCCCAGATAATTTCCCACCTCTAGATCCATAAGCTGTTTTTCAATGACTGTTACATACTGGCAGATTGTCATAAATATTATAACTAGGACAAAGGACCAAAATCAACCTGATCTTGCTCTGTGTCCTTCAAATCAACTTAGCCTCCAGGTTAGGTACAGATCTCTGGCTTGACTTGAGCCTGAAGGAAACTGCATATGGTTAAAGTTCCGATGTTTAGTTCAAGTTATTAATCTTTAGTCCAATTGACATCCAACTTGGAAAGTGACCTAGACATCTTGACAATGACATCTTTATTTGTATCTATTCAAGCTGAATGAAGTATTCCTGAATTATGCACACTGATTTGTTTGAGGATTAGGGATTTTATGATTTTATGATTCTAATAGACCTCTAGACAGAAAAGATTGGTGTAGACAAGTATTATAGCCTGAAGCAACCCAATCCTACATTGTTGTAGATTCAACTCAAAGTCTCGCTTGAAACAACCTCAAAATTCTGGGTTGAAACTCCAACAGTGCTGCACACGCTTCCGGTTAAAATGTTTCTCATGACTACACATGGATTGCTCCAAAGTTACGACAGATCTTTCAAGGACCATTGACATCTCTCAAGCAAAAATAATGAAATGCTGATGATGGGTCAGTAGTTTTTTAAATGTAAGTTTCAACAGGAGGAGAGAAGGAAGGGTGCAGGATTTGCAAATAACTCAAAAAATCACCATGTTTTGGTGAGATGAATAATCCCACAGAAGTTCAGGAGATACCATAATGTTGTGCTTGACTGAATATTGAGAACAGTTAGCAAATGAGTAGGGAAAGAAGAAAAAAAACAGAGAAATACAATAATACCCCTGAGCTTAAAAAGACATCAACCTGATCCCACGATAAAGGAACTTCCATGGGTTTCCACCATTCAAAATAATGGTTAAAACAAAATCAGCGTCATTGTAATTGTGCACTCAAACCTGCCTGATTATTTATCAATTTCTCCTCCAGTTTGCCTCATGATCTCCTTTAGCAACTATATGATAAAATAAATGACACCACAGGGACATAGATTTCAAAGCATCTTTGTAAAGTTTTGGGGAGGTTCAGTATGTGTCTGTAGCTCACCAGTCTCATTTTAAATGAGGTACAAAACCAATATTAAATATGCCTTCAGCCAAGTCATTCTGACATAGGAATGATATCCTGTACATAGGCGGTCTGGTGTGAGTGAATGTGTAGGAGCAATTATAGTCCTAGTCCTATAGCAGTTATTATCCAGATCACGTGGAAAACATGAACAATTAATAAATCTGCATCAAACGTGTTATATTTTTCAGGACAGACTGAAACAGTGTGCAACACACAGAAAATCAACACCAAATTAAACTCATTTGTTCT
Source organism: Ginglymostoma cirratum (assembly GCA_024137785.1). NCBI lineage: Eukaryota > Metazoa > Chordata > Chondrichthyes > Orectolobiformes > Ginglymostomatidae > Ginglymostoma > Ginglymostoma cirratum. Next base: position 60,010,824 of record JAHRHZ010000013.1, read on the forward strand.
GGTATTAATATTAGTGTACAGTGGCCAAAAGAAGGTGCTATTACACTCCTACCTCCTTAATGAATGCGCTATTTAATGATTAAAATTCCATGCAACTTATATAGAATCACAGAATCCCTACAGTGTGGAAGCAGGCTATTCAGCTCATCAAGGCCACACTGACCCTCCGATGAGCAGCCCACCCTATCCCTGTAATCCTGCTATTAATCCACCTAGTCTGCACTTCCCTGGAAACAATTTAGCACGGCCAATCCACATCCTTAGACTATGGGAGGAAACTGGAGCACCTGAAAATAACCCACAGAGACATGGCGAGAATGTACAAACTCCACACAGATTGAGAAATGGCCTGAGAGTGGAATTGAACCCAGATCGCTGATGCTGCTGCTAACCACTGAGCCACTGTTCCACTCTAAATGTACGGCTTGTTTTCATTTATTAACCATGGATTTTCAATTGTTAAGAGATGCCTTCTTTCTTGACTCAAACTTTCAACTCCTGAGGAAGGAATCTGACCTGTTCTGATCTGACACTGAGGAGATGTTTTCTCTAACAGGGACCGATTTTACCGTTTACCAGACATGACTTTCTGAATCTGACTCAAAACTGAATCAGTTTCATTCACAACTTGTGTTGGAATAACTAATGGTACTCTTCCCTAACTATCCAATATGTCAGAACCATTTGACTCATCCCAACATTTTCATTACCAATCTTACCAACATCTTAACTAAATATGTGTGATGACAGCACACTTCAAAACTCTCCCTGATAGCCACTTCAGCTTCATGTGTTCTTCTATCTTAACCTTCAGCGTCAACTTTTCTCTTTGTAACCCATAATTGTGACTCTGTTTTTGTCTAGATTGTTTTTCATCTACTGACAGTCATAAAAGTGACTTTTAGCAATGAAAACCCCATTCTAGGCAATTTTCTGAAAAACAATTCAGCTGGAGTTGTCAGTGGTAGTATGAGGTATATTGCAATAAATATTTTCCAGTTTATACTTCAATGGCATCTGACATTTTTTCCAGTCTGTCTGTGGTATTTGTTTAGCAACAGTATGTTTAACAATCTGTACTGCATACTGTACTGCTCCCTTCAAGGTAGGACAATATGGTGGAACTCCAGTATGTTTTAACCATTAATCTAATGATGTTTGAAAACTTTTCTGATATAACTAAAGTCTGTTGTCAGGCACAATTTCCTCCAGGAACCATAAGCAACAATCTAACAATGCAAAATCTTTAAAATTTTGCTTATAAAAATACAAATTAGGAGCAGGAGTAATCCCCTTGATCCTTTAGGCCTGATTGGCCATTCAGCAAGATCATATCTGATTTCGTTACACTATAGTCCCCATCCCCCGATAAGCTTTCACCTCCTTGCTTATGTCTGCTACAAAAGTATTCAGGTTCTGTTCCCAGCACTTTTTGAGGAAGAAATTTTCAAAGACTTGTGATCCTGTGAGAGAAAACATTTCTCATCTCTGTCTTAAATAGGCAAGATCTTACTTTGAACCTAGTTCTAAATTCTCCACAACAGGAAACATTCCTAACACACACGCTTTGACAAACCCCTCAGGATCATTTTTATTTCAATCATGTCATCTCTTACTGTTCCAAATGGCAATGGATACAAGCCTAGCATGTCCAAAATTTCTGCACACATAGAATCCCTACAGTGTGGAAACAGGCCCTTTGGCCCAACAAGTCTACACTGACCCTCAGAGCATCCACCCAGACCCATCCCCCTAATCTACACATCCCTGAACAGTATGGGCAATTTAGCATGGCTAATCCACCTAACCTGCACATCTTTGGACTGTGGGAGGAAACTGGAGCACCCGAACAAAACCCACGCAGACACAGGGAGAATGTGCAAACTCCACACAGACAGTCACCCGAGGGTAGAATTGAACCCAGGTCCTTGGCACTATGAGGCAGCAGTGCTAACCACTGAGCCACCATGCCGCCATTTCCTGAAAAGATAATGTACCCATTCCAGGTATTACTCTCATCAATCTTCTCTGAATTCGATCAAATACATTTAAATCATTACTTGAATTAGAAGACCAGTACTGAGCACAGTGCTCTAGATATGGTCTCACCAATGCCTAATGTATCTGAAACATGACCTTTCTATGTTTGTATTCAATTCATCTCACCATTATTCTATTAACTTTCCTGACTACTTGCTATACCCGAACAATAACCTTTTGTGAGTCATGTACTAGAATGCCCAGATTCTTTCATATTTCAGGGTTTTGTGATCTCTCATCACTTAAATAATTTAATTATCTTCCTGCCAAAATAGGCGATTTCATATTTTCCCACATTATATTCTATTTGCCAGATCTTTGTCCACTCATTTGACCTATCTAACCTCCTTATGCCCTCATCACAAGTTACTTTACGACTTACATTTCTATCCTCAGAAAACCTAGTCCCTTTATCCAAGTCATTTAGATATCTTCTAATCAACCTGTACTGAGACTTTATTACGCACCTCTGGAACAGCTGGGAGGCAAACACAGACCTCCTTGCTCGGATGAAGGGACACCGCCACTGCATCACAAGAGCCCCCATCCAAGTAATTGATTTAAATTGTAAGAAGTTGAAACACCGGCACTGATTCCTGTGGCACATTGCTTGTTACATTTTGACAATCAGAAAAAAAAATTATGGCTGCTTTATGTTTCCCATGAGCTAGCCAATCCTCTAGGCAATCTTCCTATCTAGTGGAACAATCAAAACTATGGATGCTTGGAACATTAAAACCAACACATTAGATATTGCACTAGCTACCTCTTTTAGGTTCCCATTCATGATCAACGTGTGATCTGTACATTTCTGGAAATGCAGTGTCGCTTTCCCAAATTATGCAACCTTTATCAAATAGCAACTCATTTTTAATGGATAAAAATGGCCTAATTTTTAAATCCAATATCTGTGTTGGACACCCACTTGTGATGCAGTCAGACATCCTTGACAGTACAGGCTCCCTCTGAGTTCTTCTTCCAAAGTCATCTGCAGTGACTGGCAACTCATCCATGTCTGAAATTAAAAACACATCGTCCTGTTGGGTTCTAGGTGGATGCGGATGGTCATCTAGACATTGCACCAACATTACAATGATTGTCTTCTGATCTTATGTATTGAATGTTTTCTTAGAAACAGACAAACCCAAAGCCCATCTCTGCATTTAGGCTGCACCTAAAGTGGCTATTAGAGCCGTTGATTCAAAGTAACTTTCAGTTGTTCACAATCCATTTTCATTGCGAAGCTATGATCACACAAATATTTTTGAAATTTTCTTACTCCAAAAAAATTGAACACAGGCTTCATGCTCTATTTGTTCATAATTATGCTCACTGGCACTACAGGTACTTGATGCAAATTCAATTGGTTTCTTCGCACCATTGTCCAACTCCTAGAGATGCAGCACCTACTCTTTATGGAGAGGCATGACTTGCTAGCTTAATGGTTTTTGGACACAGTATAATACACAAGCATTGTACCATCTTCCAATTTGCTTCTAGACAACTTGAATGATTTGTCACACTCCCTAGTCCAAAGAGATGGAATAGCCTACCTCAAGGGTTCACTCAATGGATGTAATAAAGTTACCGAATTTGGTATGAATTAATTGTAATAATTCACAAAAGCCAAAAAAAAGGATCAGACCTCAGACATGTTATGAGGCTGTGACACACTTCTTTTTTACTTAAACCTTACTTTGGTTTGGTTAGCTCAGTTGGCTGAATGTCTGATTTGGAATAGTTCCAAAAGTAGGGGGTCAATTTCCACACTGGCTGAGGTTACCATGAAGGACTCTCCTTCTCAACCTCTCCCCTTGCTTGAGGTATGGCGATTCTCAGGTTAAACCATCAGCAGTCATATTTCTTTATTGCCTCGTAAAACTGTGGTGACTTTACCTTCCACTCTAGATAAGATGTTGCCCAACTTTGTCTACTCTATGCTACAAGTAGTCTACTGAGCTTTGAAACATTTAATTGCTTTCACCTGAACACCATGGTTTCCTAAATGTTGAAGCACCTTCTCCGGCCTATCATTATGAGTCTACCTACTTGGAGTTGAAATAAGTATGCCATCAAAATAACCCCGAATACCTCACAATACTTCATTACTTACCCCTTGAAAAATTCTGAAGGCTGAAGCAAAGTCAACTGACAGCTTATGAAATTGAAATAGACCCTTGTGGGATTAATAATCAATTATGACTTTGACTCATCGTCTATTTCAAGTCGCAGCTAGGCACTTGTGCAGATTTAATTTTGAAAAGATTCAACCTCAAGCATAATAATTAGATCCTTGTGTTAAATTATCAGATGTATTACCTTTGATTTGCAGTTACTTTATAAAGCCCTTATGCACTTAACCGTAACTGTTTCCTTTGATACTAACAGTGTTGGAGTAGACCAATTACTCTGTTCAACTTTTGTGGTAATGTTTTCCAGCTCAAATCTTTTCAGCTCTTGATCTATTTTCTCCCTTAGAACTTAGGACACCAGTCAAGGTTTACAGTAAACTGGCCTGGAGTTTGTATGTTGGCCTTATTTCGAGGTGACAAGCTTCACTAAACATCCTGGTACTTTTGGTGATCACATAATTTAATGTTTTGAGTTTCACTACTTCTGTGTAAAAATCTTGTTGCTGTTTAATTCCTGGTGTTTTTAACCAGTGTCTACTGTGCAAAGCAGGATTGTGACCTATTGCTGCATTAATGAGTGTTCTTTCCCGCTGTTCCTTTCCATTTGGGGGATTTTCTTTCCTCCATAACTTCTTAATTCTACATATGGTATCTTTTTGATGGTATAGCAATTCAGGAATGATGCTGACTGATGCCCCAATGTCAACCTCCATATCTACTGGGGCTCCATCCAATTTTACTTCTACTGCAAAACTGTTAGACAACTCTTCCAGCATGGACTTAATCAGGGTGGAAATTGGAAGTGGGATCCCCATCTGCCACCATTCTGCTCAATTAAATGGCCCACCAGCAAACTTGCTTGGGGGAGGGGCACAAGATTCCACCCTGCATATTGGATTAGGGGACTAAAATAGATTACCTTTCTGTGCATGTGAACTCAGTGTAGCCAAATTAAACTTTGCGATTGACAAAAATGTGAAAGCTTTTCATTCCCCATCACCAGTTTTCCTCAGCTTGTTTCTTTTCCATATGATCTGATTATGATTGTACGAGGACACAAATTCATTCACCTCAAGATATAAAGTAAAATAAATAAATAAAAGAGTGTGCTTCAAGTGGTCAAATTCAACTGATGAAATTAGAATATGACAATTAAGTGTTGCTGCACATCCATATTCAAAGTATGTGTAAATAAAAGTAGATTAAGGAGGCAATGAAAATAAAAGACGAGAGATTATAAATGAAATTCACTATACTGGAGTAAATTGATGAATAATGAGATTTGACTAAATTGCTTTTGGCTTTTTAATATTCAACTATATTGTGGCATTGTGCCAACTCTGCTTCAGTGCATTTGATGGCACAGTATAATACAAAGCTAAATGTGAAGAAACAACAAAAATAGTTTCTTAATAGAACTGGTTCCACAAGTGTGAATGCTAACTCATTAAATAAGGTTACGTTGGGTCCAAATTTCTGTTCTACGTAACCACTAATAATTAGCACTGCAGTCTGCTATAAATGCATTCTTCAAGATTGCTTTGGAAAATTTCAGTACGTAAGAACTTTGTTTTTCTTGGTTTTAACTCACGAGAAATATCCTGCACAACGCCAAAAAGAAGACTTACAGGACAGTATTGGAACAATTCATTCACCTCTTTGGTTTAGTCACTGTATCATTTAGTTTTTGTGTTGATTGAAAATATATATTCAGAATGCTTAAAGATTCTTAATTTGCATTTTCTGAAAATCAATTTATTTCTTGTAAGTTTGATTCAATGTAAATACAATTAGGAAGAATAAATTGGGAGTAACAATTTCGGAAACAACAGGATGAAATGGTCATGTAAGTAGATTGCAACAAAATAAAAGGTAATGCATTCCAGGAAAATTACTTAAAGATGAAGGTAAACCACAAATGGTAAAATTTTCAATGCAACAAGGAAGAATAGTTATATTTATGTGCAAATACCCAGTCCAGAAATTGGATAAAACCAGACTAATGATTAAAGAGAAATGGGTGAGAAAGGTGCTGCGCATATTTGCAAATGTAGTGGCTGCCATGAGGCGTCTGTGACCCATGAGTTATTTGGCTGTTTTCACATGCACAAAGAAAGGCTAATACCGGCTTGGTGCATTTTTGATGCACCACTTGGTGCAACCACTTGGTTCTTTTTCTCTGTCTGAAGACAGGTACAAACTGTAGCACTGTGACCTCCACCGTGGGTAGGACAAGGAGGGAAGTCCTGAATCCATTCTAGCCAGCATATTGATCAAATCCTATGCTGTTGGCACCAATCTGCACTGGCCATTCAGCTGACTGAGCCATTCAGTCCCTCAAGGAACCTATGTTACTGTGGTAGCATGCCCTTTTCCATGCACGTTGTGGCTGAAGCTATGGATAGTCGTTGTAGAGGCTCCAATTTATTTTCAGAACACATGGCTGACCAGTAATTACACCCTCTCTTACCGATTGACATTGGCATAGTTGAACAGATGTTCAAATTGATTCTATTTCCTTGGCCATCAAGTGCTGGAGTAAGACTTGAATCTGAAGCTACTGGCTCAGAGCCAGGGAATATACTACCACAGCTCAATCCTTATAGTGCTACCTTTATCAAACCATTTCACCCTGATCATTGAAGAATGTCTTTTATTTTTAAAAAGTGTTCATTTCAAGAATGAATGAAAACAGTCATAAAACAATGGCTGCTCCACATCTGGAATATTGTATGCCGATTTAGCTTTCTCATTGCGGATTGAACAACTCTAAAAATACACATGAATATTGTCCTGTTTGATACTGGCAATAAGAGGGTAAGCAACAATGATATTTTGAAATTAAGACAATCGCAAATTATGTTGGGATGCTGATAAACTAAAATAAAAACAAAAGATGCTTGAAATACTCAGCAGGTCAGGCAGTAACCATGGAGAGAGAGAGAGGGAGAGAGAGAGACAGAGACAGAGACAGGCGATGAATGAAACAATTCGGTGAAAGGTCATCATTAATCTGCATCAGTGACTCTGCTCCTATGTCCACAGGGGCTGCCTGACAGTCTATTTATTCTCAGTGTTTTCTGTTTTAATTACAGAGAATCAAATACCTGTTTAATGTTTATTTGTCCTCTCAAATAAAGAAGGGGAGCTGAGAGAGTATTCAGAATGACAAAAGGCATAGACATGGTAAACATCAATCATTGAAAGTGATTTTATAATTTTTTTTCACTGAAAGTTAAATTAATGCCAAACTTAATTGGTGTTAAGATGTCAGTCTGGCTTATGGGAACTTAATGTCCAAGTTACCTATAGAGCTTCTTAGCCTATATCAAATTGTAAAATTTAGCGTAAAACAAGCGCTTTTTAATTTCAAAAATATACTTTATTCATAAAAATATTTTTATATACATAGTCACTAAAGCAGTTTGAATCTGTACAATAGCATATGCACAAACAACCAGACATTGGAATTTTACTCTATCCAGCAAATAAACCAAAGGCACTCCTTACTCATATAAGATTATAGTTACATACATTTGAGGCACTGGGAGGGTCAATAACTGAACCGTTTAACTTAGGCAGAAAGACCTTAGATGGTGGTCTTTCCCTTGCAGCTCGGCAGCAGCTTCCGATACAAGTACAAATGCAGTACCATCAATTAGGGTAACAGCACTTGCAGTATTCACAATGGTTTCTGACTTGGCTTTTTCCTCTGATGTTTCTCTTCATTTATTTAGTGTGATGGTTTTGTCTTTATGTGCAGCTACATATAATGGCATCTGACATTGAATACCATGGCTTGAATTATTCAAAAAGAAATGCGATTAAGCATTATTTTTAGTTTCCTTGGCTTATAATTGTGAGAATATTCAGGCCTCTGTTTATTATAACAGTTAAGAATTATGATAATTATGATATGTCCATCTAGTAATGTATGATTGATTATAGCTTTATTTATATGAATATTTTATTTTCCATTTCACATTTAAATGTATAGCCTAGAATTGTCTCTGTTTGCTGAATCCATTTAATTGCCTGTTACTTCCAACTGTCTTTGCAGGTATTGTTCACATTGCTTCCTGTAGTCCATGTATATGCAATCAGTGCCACTGCACCTCCTGATCCCAAAAAACAACAGGAGGCAGTGTACTCATGCCCTGTGTACAAGAAGCCCAGACGAACTGATTTGACATACATCTTCTCTCTCTATCTGAAAACAATACAGATTCCTGACCACTGGACCCTGCGAGGAGTGGCTTTACTCTGTGACTGCAAATAAACCCACAATTAGACACAGCAAAATGCACATTTAAATATTCTTGTGCTTAGTAGAACATGAAATTATACTCAAAATTGTCTGGTTGTGTAATTGTGCAATAGTTTTGTAACAAATGTCTGCTAGATAATGTATGCAATATTCAAACGGGAGCGGTTGCGTATATAGTGAGATAAATTCTAACATTTATCCTTGGTGCAGTAATGCATCAGTTCAACCTGTTTGATACTGTGCTTCTTCCACAAATATCCAAATAATGAGGACGAGAAGAGAATCACTGGACCATCCAGCCTGTACCACAAAAACAAAAAGGCTGTAAAACTGACACTGATGCACTCCCATTGAACAGCAGAACTGAACATTTGTTGTTTCTTTTTCCTTTTATTTTAAAACATTCCATTTACTTTTTCTAAAGGCTGTTAAATAAACTATTATTAGCTGTCAATTTGATTAATCTTATGTTTTTAACTATTAATCTGTATTTTGTCCTTATTCATAAATCTGTAAATTAAACATAATAAAAGAAGTACTTGATTTTCCATGTGGTTAAATGCTTAGTACAGTCACTGTAATTATCATGTAATCATTGGTAAAACATTCACTTTTCTGAAAAATATACTTGAACCTAAACAATTAAACTTAACTTTGAACAAATCTTGTTGCATTTATTATTCTCTTATTCAGCAGAGAGTGAATCCATTGTCCTCTTTAGGATAAAAACAGATAACACAGTAGGTCAAAAAATTCTGTGTCCTTCTATTGTAATTACCACAAATTTGATGTACAGCACAAAGAATAAAATAGAGAGGTTAGTGCATGGCGCGTTAGGATATCAGAGTCAGTTCTGGTGCAGAACAAACCTGTATAAGAAAGGCTAATTACACTTCTGCAGCATTAGGATGAATATCCTTGCAGGGTTACAGAGGGTTTAACTAATTTGGGAGTAGGGGAGTACAACAATGAAGCCAGAGTGAAGTTACAACGTGCACAATAAACTCTTCCTTCCTTCCTCTGTCACCATGGCCTCAGTAGCTTCTACCTCAGATGCAAAGAATTGATTTAATTCTGCAGTCATGCCCTTTGCCTCCATCTGTATGTTCCCTTTTTTGTCACTAATTGGCACTACACCTCCTTTTGCCACGCTTTTGCTGTTTATATGTCTACAGAAGACTATGGGATTCCCTTTATGTTGGTGGGTAGTTATTTTTCTCATAATTCCTTTTGCTTTTCTGGTATGACACTTGTCAAGGTGCAAGGACATGAATTAGAAGTGTGATATAACCACCATAATTAATCTGATACACTGAATAGATTACCCAACCCATACAAAGACAAAAGATATTTGATCGACATGCTGACTCTAGACCGATTAGTTGAAGATGCTCAAGGTTAGTCTGATTACTTTGTCCAGAGCCACTATGAACAGTTGCAATCAGCAACTGCTGAAGCTGAGTAACCATGAGAGTTACAAAAGATCATTATTCAGGATTGGCCTTATTGTATTAAAGATGCAACTGAGCAGATTTGTTCATTTTGGTCATACAGAGACAAACTTCATATATCAAGACTGAGCAAACAAATCTTAACACCAAAAAGTGTCACACCAAGATAGCATTTCTCTCTTACAACAACAACACGTGAGTACTGAACAGCATCGGCAGTTCTTACTGTCATTGTGTGAATCTTTGTACTGGCTAGGGATGAATCAGAATTGTCAATGACTTGTGAATTCTTGTGGGGTTTATTAAATATATCAACATCAGCAGGAGAGGGTGCATCATCAGTGCACAGGAAAAATAAACATCCTTGTACTGGATTACATCTCTAAATTTCCAATGTTCGGTGACCTAACAATGCAATAAGCATGACTATCATTGACTCGATGAGTGCTATCTTCAGTTTATTCAATGTTCTGGTGCAGATAGTGCCTGACAATGGACTATGGCACATATGTACTGAGTGGGGAGTAAGCCCATATCATTATCAATTCCACACCATCCATGCTTGAACAGTCTAGCTGAAAGCATGGTATGCACTATCAAATCAACGATCATTAAATGTCGAGCAACAAAGTAACTCTGTCACATTGCATAACTGCATTTTCATGCATCACCAATGGAGAAGGGATTACCATCACCAGCATAATTTATACTTAGAAGGCAAGTGAAAATTACTTTGCCCAGGAATCAATTGTCTAACCATTCTGAGACACAGGACATTCCTATTCAAAGACAGAGGAGAATGAAAGCACCAAGCAAGTAGGTACAGAACTAGCAAAGCTGCACAATGGGCAGAATGTAACTTAGAGAAAAAAATAAATATGCAACCCCCTCAGACTAGACAAAGTAATTACTACTCATGGTGCCAAATTTCAAAGGAGCAGATGCCAGCTCAGACCAATGTATGGCACACCAATCATTTATGAAGAAAATGAGGAAGAACACTACGACAATGATAATTATGCAGTAATGCTGAATAGCAGCAACCATCAGCAAGACAACCTATTATCAAACTATTGCAGTATTGAACGGAGGATGTCACTAATGACTTTGATAAAGATCCATTTTGGTAATGCGGCAGCGAAAATGTTCTGGGCAATGTGGGCATGAGTTTGAGATGTGACAGCATGTTCAAGGACTTTGGAGAGGAAAGGAAGATTAAAGATGGAGCAATAGTTTGCAAAGTTAAAAGGAAGATGTGTTGGAGCTTTGATGAAAAGGATGTTGAGAGCAGAAGGAGACAGAGATGCTAGTACTTGAAGAGAGTGAATAATAATATCAGCTGACATGGACGGCAGGAAGGAAAGATGGGCTAGTTAGTTGTTTGATGGGAATAGCATTGAGGGAGCCAGAGGTTGAACACAGAGAGGATTTGAGGAGACAGTGAAGAAAATCTAGAAAAGTATATGAGTTCTGGGTTGGGATGGAGGAAAATCTTAAAGGAAGCTTGGGTCAATGGGTAGAATGGAGGGAAGCAGCACAGGTCACTGAATGGATTGCTCCAAATTTGGTGGCAAAGAGTCCGTGAGTTTCTTGCTCATATTGTTGGAGGTGTCAGTGGAGCAATTAGGGGGAAGGCTTTCAAAATACATTTGCAGTGGAGAAATGTGCATGTACAGTGTTATCTTTGTGTTCCAGGATTATTCTGAATAGTGATCAGTTCGGCACAAAAAAGCACAACTTGATTATGCTTGTTGTGATCCAGCCAGATCTCCTTTCTTTCCTTTACCTCATAACCCCAGTGCTGGCCTTGAACCTACCTTGTTCTGTAGCATCCACTGATTGGCTTCTCATATGCCTGAAAGGGAAGTCTGTTAGTCAAGCTTGTTTCCATGTGGAGAAATTATTGGTGTCATCCCATGCATAAAGTGGAGACAAACACAGCAATGTATGGGGAAGCTTAACCTTCAGGTTCTACTCAATTGCCTCCATGAGCCAGCTAAATTCAAAGTCAGACCTATGACAGGAAGACAGACAAAGTATAATTTTTCAAGATAGCACAGAGATGAGGGTAATATTTATTCTTCAAAACATAAGGATTACTCTGGCTAAGTGAATAGAATGCCCGTTATAGAATTTATCTGATTTACATTCCATTGGATTCTAAAACAGTCAAGTATTTGAATACATCAAATTGCTGGCCATGCAGTTAAAAACAAAAATGTGACCTCAGTTACAGGCAGATTCGACTCTGAACAGTACCATCAGAGATTAGCCAGCACATACAATAGATCGTGCATTATATTATGTATTCACTCTCTATCCTTCTAAAGTGGCAATGCTGTTGCTAATTCTAATCAATGTCCCAAGTAATCTGGCTGTAATTTATGGTTTCTGTTTATAAAGCATAATCAAACAATGAGCACTTCTAGGAAGTATGTATAAGATTTCAATAATTCTACCAGGATCTATTATAGTCAATTCTCTAAAATGTGCCACTAGCTACAGATTCTCTGGACTGATTATCAAGGAACCCCTTATTGAAACAGAGAATAAATAACTCTCATCAAATTACCAAATCACAGTTTCAGCTTTGAACTGAATAACAGTGCAGTAAAATATAAAAAAAATTAGACTATACTTAACACTTTCCAGTTACCTCTTCATGGCAAGCTGTGTATGTACAAAACATCAATCATATTTTAAATACTCTGATGAAAAGGAATCATCATTTCTTCAAGGTTAACAGCGCTGTCTTTTGTCATAGCCAACTATTACTAATATTCTTCCCAGAGATGACAGAAACTCTAAGAGTAGAATAATACCTACTTTGTGTGAGTGAGGTTGGGACTTCATGACTTCATAGAATGTGGGTGTTACAGTACAAGAATGAAGCGGATAATACATTCAATTGTCTTGCGAGCTGTAAATGACCTAACAGGTTAGTCTGTGCAAAACTATAAAGCGGAAAGATTTTCTAAATATATTTCAGGGAATTAAAAAAACCACCCAACTGAATAGGCATGAAAAGTTTAAGCTTATTTTCTGTGTGATTATGATGGGTGATTTCAATTGCTATAACAGGGCTTTGCTCTGTACAGCTTTAATAATGATATCATCATTTCCAGGGGGCAGTACTGCACCAAATAGGCTATTTTAAAAGTGAGTGAGTTAAACAAACACAGCTCCAGATGATTGGCCCAGCCAGTTCTATCAGCATTGGTGACAACAGAATTCCCAACTCAATCATTTAAACTAAAGTATTTAAAACAGCTCAGTGGGAAGAAGGACCTTTAACACTGAGAATCTGAATTAAGAACAGCAAATGCTGCAATTAGATTGGGGTATGTCCAATATGAAAAGGAGAGAAAATAAAGTGAACATTTTGGGTGGTGCCTTTTGGATGAAATGTTAGCTATCTATTTCCCATGCTCAGAGATCTTCGGCCTAAATGCAGCATTTTAAGCATTAATTTTTTTTTAAACTTGTTCACTTACATTTTCCTTCTTTCAAATTAATTATTGCAGATATCATAAAACTTCTCTATGGCTTATCAGTGGTTTTATTCTGGTTGAAATGTCCAAACCAAATCTGCCAAGAAATTCTGACCCGTGTTCTATAAATGCTTGTTTAAAAATTGCATGTGATTTATACAGTCTGATCCTTTGCGTTACTAAAATGTCCAAGGTGAATCATATTCTTAGATTTTTTTTAACATGAAATGCATTCAGTTTATGGTTAAATTCAGTAATATTCTTTATGTGTTGGCAGTAAAACAGAGCACATGACACAGAATAAATTGCAAGATTACCATATCTCTACAAATGGATTTCAGTTCCATTTTAAAATGCTGCCAGACCGTTAACAATAGAATTACTGAAAACCTATTATTTGCTTTTCACAGTGATGTGATTTCATGGTGATGTGAAGCTATATACCAGCTTAGCTCACTTAAATGTTTCACACTCAAATCCACAAAAAATATGAATCTATTAATCCTTTCCCATTAACATTTAATTGTCAGTGTCCTCTGTAAGTGTGTTTTTGTGAGACATTTCAAAAAGATCCTCTCAGTAAGTACCTCCATGTTGCTGTGTGAGACATTGATCAAATCATTTTGTTTGCAATGTGCCAGTACAATATCAGTGCTGAATGGTTCTTTAATTAGTCTTTGATGGAAACATGTTTATCTTTAGAAAGACGCATTGACTGCCAGCAATTCATTGCAACCTTTGCAGAACCCTTGGTGACAGGGCTTATGCTACAATATAAAGAATTTTGTGTAAGTTTTTAGAACATATTCCTTCATAAGAGAGAACATTATTATAAATGCAGTGCGGAAAATGGATGAACAAGCAGTTCAGATTTACAAGCAAATAATCTAACAGCTGTCTGTTTATCACATTGGTAGCACTATCTTTATCATCTTTTATTGCTGAAATAAACATTCAGACCTAAACAGGAAGTCACTATATTTTACTGTAACAATGTCATTTAGTTGAAATTGAAACATAGGAGCAGCTTTATTAAGGGATTTGTCTGTTGCGTAGCTAAGTGAATTCTGAACTTATTAATACTATTATTAATATATACATAATATCTTATTAAGATGATTATCTCTCTGCACCTGACACAAAGTATCCACTTGCCTTGCAACAACATGCAGTGCGTTCGTCAGTGCAGACAGGTTCATATGGAATAAAGGTGGAGTGTTTGATCCAATGCAAGGTGAATGGCTGGCTTTTTTTTACCTTCCTGATAAGACACTTCAGACATGGGGAGGGAGCAGGAAGAGAGATTAGACCCTCCTCAGTGAGCTCCAAAACATTCACTGATTTTAACACCAAAATAAAGTTTGCATTATTCTTCTCTGGTTGCTGTTAATGTCAGGATAATTCAATAGTTGGATGATGTGAATTGAAATATGAAACTCCTGACTTGCAGGACAGGAATAAATAATGGAACCTCCCACTCTCTAAATATAAAAAGGTCTCCATTTGATGTTTCATTTACCATGAGCACCTGAGTCTGGTATGAAAACTGTGTCAAAACTCTGCCTCTCCTTGATCTTTTAAATACATAGAAAAGAATAACTAGGTCGTGGCTGATGTACCTTTCTGCTCAGTTCAAAGAAAACAAATTTAAATTATATTTAATCCAAATCTAGTATTGGTAATCAAAATCAAACAAGTACATGGTTGTGATCTTCATTTATGGATTCCCTTCAAAATTATACCAGTGTCTTTTTCTTAATGATTCTCTAGGTTATCCTGCTTTACATACTCTGACATCACAAGCAGTTAGCAAACAGCATAATCTGCATTTATATAGCTTCCTTAACATAATGTCCCAAAACATGACAATGAACTTGTTCAGAGGTCTCAGCTTGTATGCTAATGAGGAAGTACCTGAGATGAATGTGGATTGCTGCATGACTTTCGATCTGATTTGGTTTGCCTCCTACCTTTCCCTCATCAGTGATTCCCTTCAGTATAAATTGAAGTTGCGAACCTGAAATGTGCCATTTCATGATAAACGTGCTGCACATTTCATTCCTTTTTAAAGGCAACCGTATACTAGGTGTAGGAAATTCTGCTAAGCAAGGCATAATTATTTCCAGCCGATATCCAGTGACACTTGGGTGTAATTGCTGCTGAGCGTTTTGAGCTGTGCCACTGAAAATGAGATGCTGTCAATTGCAGTAATATGCACTGGTCTGTATGTTTTAAATGACCTAAAGTATCGATATCAGTCACTCAACCAGCAACAGAATCTTCCAGGTGCTGCTGTGTTTTTTCCTTACTTGCCAACAAGCTGATGACTTTAGTCTCTGCAGCACAAGTCATCTTATATATGCTCACATCAAGATAGTAATATGGCACCTTTTTAGACACAAAGAGAGGATAAATTAGTGTTGAGCAGCAGTAAAAAATGAATTTGCATTTTGCCTTCTGTATGATTTTCTAATCCTTGAACTTGGAAAGAAACCAGGAAAGCAGTGTATAGGGGCTGCCAAATTGGATAACCCATTTTGAACTTCCTCTCGAGATGGATTACACGCCTGACAAAAGCTAGTTTCCAAGAAATGGTCGACAATTAAATTCATAGATTCACACAGTGAAGAAAAGGCCCTTCAGCCCATCAAGTCTCTTCCGACATAAGTATCACTAAAAATGTACTAATCCCAATTTCTTGCACTTGTCCTATATCCTTGATTGTTATGATATTTGAAGTACTCATCCAAATATTTTTTAAAGGTTGTAATGTTCCCGGCCTCCATTCCCTTCTTAGGCAGTGCATTCCAAATTCCCACCACTTGTTAAGTGAAAAATTTTTTTCCCATATCTCCTCTGAATCTTCTGCCCCTTACCCTTAGACAATATCCTCTCGAGATTGACTCTTCAATCAAGGCAAACAGCTGCTATCTGTTAACTCTGTCCACTCTGATTCTAACTCCTTCCCTGCTTAACCTCTCCCCTTTATTATATTTATAAAATATCTTAGGATTCTCCCTAATCCTGTTTCTAAGGCCTTTTTCATGTCCTCCTCTTGGTCTTCTAATTGCTTTCTTAAGTTCCCTCCTGTACTTCCTATATTCCTCTAGGGATGCAGCTAAATTGCTCCCTTTGGATTTGCTAAAAGCCCTACTCTTCTTCTGTGTCCAGTCCTGAATTGTCCCAGATAATCAGGGTTCTCTGAACTTATTGTTCTTACACTTCCCTCTAAAAGGTACATGTTGGACTTATATTCTCCCCAGCTTCTTTTTGAAATCCCCTGTCTCCCATTTTCACCACAGTAGACTTACCCACAAGGAGCTGTTCCTAATCTGCTGTGGCCAGATCCTGCTTTATTTTAGTAAAATCTGCCTTCCCCCAATCCAAAGCCATCTTTTACAGGACATCCTTTTCCTTTCCATATTGTGTTGTGGTCACTATTGCCTAAATGCTCCCCCACTGCCATATCGAACAATTGTCCAGCTTCTTTCCCCAGAACCAGATCCAGCACTGTGCCATCCTTGCTGGGCCTTGCACATATTGTAACAAAAAACTCTCCTGGATGCATTTCAAGAAATCAAACCCCTCTAATTCCTTAACGCTATAAACATTCCAATTTACGTTGGGAAATTTGAATTCCCCTAATATAATTACTCAATTATTACTCTTACATACCTTTGTGAACTGTCTACATATTTGATCCTCTATTTCCCGCTGACTCCTTGGGAACCTATAATACACTCCCAGTAAAGCAGTTGCCTCCTTAATATTCCTACATTCTACCCACAAATCCTCATTTGAGGACCATTCAAGATATCATCTCTCCTTACCTAGTAACTGACTCCTTAATTAATAGTGCTACACCAGCCTCCTCTGCCTTGCCTAAAGATCCTTTACCCTGGAATGTTGAGTTGACAGTCCAGCCCTTCCCTCAACTATGTATCTGTGATAGCAACAATATCATACTTCCATTTGTCAATCCACACCATTAACTCATGGGTCTTACCTATAACACTCTTGGCATTAAAGTAAAGACCATCCAGCCTTGCCTTACACCCTTAACATAGTTGAACTCACTGTAACTTGCATCCTTTACTGTAGCATGATGTGTCCTTGTTTCATTGATATTCTGTGTCCCCTCCCCTGCCAGATTAGTTTAAAGTCTGCCCGACCCCACTAGCAAACCTACCTACAAGGATATTGGTCCCAATGTGGTTCAGGTGCAGATCGTCCCATTTGTACATGTCCCATCTTCCCCAAAAACAATCCGAAAACAATCCAAATATCCTTCTTCTTGCACCAACCCTTGAGCCACCCATTTATCTATCCTATTTTCCTGTTTCTAAACTCACTAGCATGTGGCACTGGGACTAATCCAGAAATTACAACTGCTGAGGTCATTTTTTTTAACCTACTGCCTAGGTCTCTGAATTCTTGATGCAAGACCTCATTCCTTATTTTGTCTATATTGTTAGTACCAGCATGTGCCACGACCTCTGACTCATCAACCTCCCCTTGCAGGGTACCCTGCAGCCTTTCAGTGACATCCCTGACCCTGGCATCAAGAAGGCAACACACCATCCTGGTGCTATGTCTTCAGCCACAGAAACACCTGTCTGATCCCCTGATTAAAGAATCCACTACCGCTATTTCTCTTCCTTTCTCCTTCGTCCCCACCTGTACCGTCAAGCCTCTTGTGGTGCCAGAAGTTTGGCTCTGACCGCATTTCTCTGAGGTACTAGCACCCTCATCAGCTTCCAAAATGGAATGCTGCTTTGTGAGTGGGACCCCAAGAGACTTCTGGACTAACTGCCTGTTCTGTGTGGTCTGTCTAGTGGTCATCCATTCCCTTCTTTCCTCTAGCCCTTGAGCTGCTGTGTGACCACCACTCTAAACAAGCTATCCACTAGATCAATCATTCTGCCTTCTAATTGGTACTGATGGACCATTGTTTTCAGAATGCTATGATCATATTGAATAGCTCAGTGGGCCAAATGGCCTACTCCTGCTCCTATTTTCTATGTTTCTATGTTATCTTGCATACAGTTGGTGTTTTTTTAAATTCATTCACGGGATGAGGGAGTCACTGGCCAGGCAGCATTTGTTGCCCATCCCTAAGAGTCAACCACGTTGCTGCGGGTCTGGAGTGCCAGTAAGGATGGCAGATTTCCTTCCCTAAAGGCATAAGTGAACCAGATGGGTTTTTCGAACCATCGACAATGGATTCATGGTCATCGTTAGATCCTTAATTCCAGATATTTTATTGAACTCAAATTCCACCATCTGCCATGGTGGGATTCGAACCAGGGTCCCCAAAACATTATCTGGGTCTCTGGATTAACAGTCCAGTGATAATACCACTAGGTATTACTTGTAGAGCCTCAGCACGTTAGAAGGACCTCCATCTCCCATACAGGAGTCCCACATAACAGCAGGCTGTGTGGTGGGTTGCAATACTTCCCAACCAAGAAAGGGTTGCTCACAGTCATTGTCTAGGCTCAGGACAAAAGGAAGATCCACAATGTTACAGAATAGTTTGACTGTTCTCTTATCTGATATGCAGGCGTGCAGACAGAGTTTAATCATTTTGAAGAATTAGAATACAGCCAGCAAGTTGGTAGGAGATGATGCCATTGGACAGATAGTCCATCCTAATAGTCTAGAGACATAGGTTCCAATCTGACCATGGCAGCTGGTCAATCTTTTATTAGAAGCTAGTTTAATGGCAACTATTAAGCCATTATTGATTGTTATTAAAAAAAATCTGTTCTCTTACATCATTGAGTTTAATGTCCTTGCTTTCTTCGTTTGGCTTACATATGACTCCAGACCCATTGCAATTTGGTTGACTTTTAAATGGCCTCTCAGATGCCACTCAGAATGTATCAATCCACTACTAAGTCTGAAAAGAGGTTTAAAAATGGATAGATCAGGTACTGGAAGCAATAATGGAAAATCCCTTATGAATATCTGGGGGCCCGCATTAAAATCTGGGATAGCTGCAGTGCACTACTACTGGCACGACGAATTATATAGATAGCAAAGGATCTAAACAACTCAAAACTAGGCATCCACAAGGCACTGCAAGCAATCATCAGCAGAATTATGTTCAACCACAATCTGTAATCTCATGGCCTTGCAAATCCTCCATTCTACCGTTAACACCACTCTGCACATCCAGCTATGAATGATTGAATCAAACAACAGGAGGAGGAGGTTCCAAAAATAGCCCCATCTCAATGAGGGCAGAGCCCAGGACATCTGTTGCAAATGTTTCAGTCTTGTCTTTTGCATTATCTCTGGCCAAAAGTGTCAAGTGAATGATCCATATTGGCCTCCTCCAGCAGTTCCCCACATCACAAATACCAGTTTTCAGCAAATTCAACCCAGTCCACATGGTATCAGGAAACAGCTGAAGATATTGGATACAGCAAAGGCAATGGACTCTGGCAAAATTTCAGCAATAGGACTGAATATCATGTTAATAATAATGGTCCAGTAATCAATGACAGTTGCCCTGTATCAATCTTAACTAATAGTGCTTAGCCACTTGTTTCCAGAGGACAGATAATTTAAATTTTTGCATGTTTTGGATGGCGTGATGACATTGTTGTTTCCCATGAGATTAACATTAACAAACATATTTACCACAATTTGTCTCATTGTATATACCATCAGTTTCTAGTCAGCATATAGACGCATAGAAAATAGAACCAAGAGTAGGCCATTTGGCTGTTTTAGCCTGTTCATAACTCATTATGATCATGGCTGATCATCCAACTCAATAGGCTGTTCCCACTTCTCCCTGACATGCTTTGATTTCTTTATCCCAAAGTGTTATACCCAACTCCTTCTTGAAATCACACAGTATTCTGGCCTTGTCTGCTTTCTGCAGTAGCAAATTCCGCGGGCTCACCACTTTCTGGGTACAGAAATATTTCCTCATCTCAAAAGCTAGGTGGATTGGCTATGCTAAATTGCCCATAGTGTTCAGTGATGTGTAGATTAGATGGGTTATAGGGGGATGGGTCTGGGTGGGATTATCTGAGGGTCGGTGTCGACTTGTTGGGCTGAAGGGCTTATTTCCACACTGTAGGGATTCTATGATCTGCAATCTAAATAATTTACCCCTTACTCTTAGAATGTGATCCCCGATTCTGAACTCCCAGGAACATCCTTCCTGCATCTACTCTGTCTAGTCCTGTTAGAATGTTATAGATTTCTATGCCTGCCCTTCAGGATATTACCTAGGGTCACGTATGTAAACTTCCTACTAGAGTCCCATGCATCCTCACCCTCACTTGAGACCTCATTCCCTCCACGGTTTTCGTAATTGATGGAACCATCGCTAATCATTTCCGCATCTTCCTCAACAGCTACATATCTGAGCCCACATATAATCAATCTACCCTGCAACTATGGAAACAACTTCATGTCAGATACCTTCACTAATATATTTTCCAATCCCAGATTCATTTTGTCTGCCTCTTCAGCTCCTGACCTTCTACTTCTGCCAATATACTCAGCTTTTGAGCTAAATATCTCCCTTAGTTCCGCTTTCAACACTTTTCCCCTATCAAATCCCTCGTAGTCTTTTACCCTTCCACTTTCTTCACTATAGTTCCCACTTCTGTACCTGAGGGTCACAACCTTGAATACATGTGGTACAATGGAAAAGGGTTGGAAATCCAAAATGTCAGAGACCAGTTCCGGAGTCATGTATTCTTAATATATGTGTAAAATTTGGAAATGGACATATAAAGTATGTCCAAATTTGTTAACAATAGAAAAAGGGAAATGGAAAAATAGAAAAAGCAACATAGTATATTGTGAAATATTTCAGTACTACATGGTTGAATTACTGAAATGTGCCATGTAAGTGAGATGCAACATAGGAAAGTCTGAACTAAAACATTTTGAAAGCCCAAGCACAGCTTGACGGCATATATCCATTGGAAAGACAGTGAAGAATATGGTTGTAAGTTGAGTTAATAATTCCTTCAAACTCACATGAAAATAGATGAAGCCATAGAAATGTAATTACTATTTGAGCTTTATAAACAGTAGTACAAACTATAGACATAAAGAAGTTATGCTGTAGTTAATAGTGCAGTTATAGTGACCAATTTGTTGCAACCAATCCTAGTCTTAGGCAATAAAATCCGAATAACACTACAGATGCGAGGAAGCATTTAAGATATTTGAGAAACATTTCAAGAGTATGGAAGGCAAAGTGAGCATTTTTTAACATTTATGTAGATTTCTGATAAGTAAATAAAACAATTCCCCCTAGTTTAGAGAACATGACAACAACTGTCAATGGGAATTTTTCATTCAGAGAATGAAGAGACAGGTTAGGAGATTTCTTTTGCACAAAATGTTGTTGGAGCATGAAATGCTTCAGTACCAGGAGTGGTTGAAGCAGAGACCTTTACTTATTTTAAAGGAAAGTGAATAACTATTTAAAGCAGAGCAAGGTGGAGACAGAATTGGAATGTGTTTTGGATTAAACAGCACAAATACGATTGACCAAATCAACATTTCCTTCCAAAGTCATCACAGTTGATACTAATTTTACAAGGAGTGGTCAACATTTCTGATGGGAACAGTGTGCAGTTCTGAAATTATGGTTTAGAGAAAAAAATAACTTTATTGATTATCCATTTTTACATACAAAGGTCAACTGATTATCCTGGTGTATCGCATTAGTGCTTGCCTTCCTTAGCCTTAGCTAAGTGTGCCTTAGCTTGAACAAGCCCTACTTGGCAGTGCTAATCCAGTGGCTTCAGCCTGACTGACAAAAGGTTGCTGACTTTCAGTGGGGGTCTGCAGACTGCATGATAATCTCAAGTAGCCCCGACCTAGCGGCCTCTGTTAAACAACAGTAAGGCATGGGAAGATAAATATTGTGACCAGGAGGACCGCTTCAACCACAGTCACATCCCAAGTGCGTGACCTCAGCAATCCTGGCCTTATGTGAAGGACAGTTTGGTTGAATGCTGTAAGACTCTGAAAGCCTCTTTGAGCACTGGTACTCAGAGCCATGTCTGAGTTTGCCATGACTTCAGTGTGGACTTTGACAGCAGCACTCAGAAACTGCTGCTGCTATGGAAGCTACGCTTGCCTTTAGACTCTGTATCTTGCAGGAGTTCATCACTTCTAAGCTGTGGAGAGGAGGATCACGGAGTCCTGCACAAAGTCTTGCATCAAGCCTTCTCTGCTTCTTGACAGTGACTGTTAGCAGGTCTGCCAATACGCCAATAATTTAGGTGTGTACCAAATCTTTTATTGTATGGCTCCACTAAAGTCGTCATTTGAGTTGTTTACTGCTGAATTCATGTGTGGCAGGTAGGGACTAACCATACCTTTTCCTCCACCTTGCACGCAGGCCATCTGCACTCAATGTTACAGCACATGCTGATCCTGCCTTTAAGTTACCTTGAATATGCGCAGTGCCAATATTAGACGCAGTGGCTGGAAGTGTGAGAGAGACTTTTCTTCTGTCACATCTTCCTCTTTTACTTCTTTCTCCTGCAACAGTGCCAGACCAGGTTGCCATTCATGGATATCCAAAAGGAGAAAGATACAAGGGCAATGGAGAGACGTTAATGCAAGGGATGAAAATTTAAGCTATCTACAGCTTGTAAATTGAATAGATTGTTGGAAGAGGCAGAAGTGGGCTGTGAGAAGATGCATTAGAGATGGGGATACCCTAATAATTACTGTTGTTTTAGCTCCACTGCTCAGCACAGCCTCAATCATGGCCACTCTAATGATGGCAACCACTACCACTTTTATTGGGATACAGCCATACCTATCATCTCCATCTCTGCTGAGTAGCTGCTGCTGCCCATGGGTCTACACCTCTTTGTCCTTCAAGTGAAAAGGACATTTTGGTGAGTTTGATGCAAATATATTAGATGACGTGCCTGCCATGGTTGATTAACTGGCAGTGTGTGCAGCCTGTGAGAGGTGGGTGTGTAGCTTGCAGTAAAGATGCACTCTTTGACCTTCACTTGTTTAAAGTCAATGAGTTTCTTGCAGCCACAACCAGGTCCTTAGTGCTATAATGCTGACATTGATCACAACTGCAACTTACTCCCCTTGTCATTGCAATGTGTGTCTGAAGTGTGTCCTGTGACTAGATGACTGCTCATCTCCAACTCACCAAATGACCATGGAGTCTCAGCACCTTAAGGCCCATTCTCTACCATAGTGTGACGTTCTTGTCCCTCTCCCAGGTCAGATTCACTTCAAGCATGACTTCCAGCTCTTACCTAGCCAAAGTGCACCTGGTCTTTCAGACTAGCTTTAAGTAAGGCAGGCTAGTTTGAATTCAGACTGGCTTCTTACAATTCTGTAGCCCCTACTCAGGTATGCAGCCACTCAACTGTCGTTTAGAGCTGGCTGCTCACTTTAATCATTTAAATCAGCAGTCAGCACTCAATATGTGTGTTGGCCAGAGAAACAAATGTGATTTGATTGTACATGACAATCTCTATTCTTGTTTACTGGGGCATTTGAATTATAAACTCCTAGAATCCTAATCTCCATAGGGGCAAAACTAACTCCTTCCTTCAGTTGCCTCTATCCAGCTCAGCACCTACAAGTTCCATAACTCCCTATTATATGAAGTACTTTTGTTCACTGATTACAATAAATAAAACCACCAATGCCTCTTCTGGGGACTGATCTCACTGTTCTATTGATTTCTGTGAACTTGGTCTCTCTTGTGTGTCCAGTTCTTCCTGTTCCAAAATGAGCAGGACCTCCACCAACAGCTTCTCCTTCTATCTCTGTTCTCACTGTGGGAGTACATTATGTTTGCATTCTAGGCTCCGTCCTTTTTTCTCATTGAAATGTTTCTCCTCTGTGTTAATGTCCATGCATATAAGATGTCTTTCCACGCTTAGGAAGATAACACCAAACTGTGCTTAGCTGCAAAGCTCCAACTCCTCCTCAAGTTGTCCTGTCAGCTCCTATCTGATAACACACTGTGAATGAGGCTCTATCAAGTCCAAAGCTATACCACCAAAAGTTGCAAAATAATAAAACTCCAGACGCTGGAAGTCTAAAACAGAAATAGAAATTGCTAGAGAAATGCAGTTTCTGCTAGTACCTGTGGAGGGAAAATAGAATAAATCTTTTGTGTCCAGTGACTCTTCATCAGAAGGTTCTAGTTCTGCTTTTTCTCCACAGGTTCTGCCAAACCTAGTGAGTTTCTCCATTATTTCTGTTTTTACATCATGTGCATCATGTTTCTCTCCTGCTGCATGACCAATACCGGTGCTCACCCAGTCTGAACCTATCGGTGCTCAATTTGACCTTGAAATCGTTTTCCAACCTTTGCACCCCATCATTGAATTTACTTCCATTCTACCCTTATACACTTACAGTCTCCATTGTACCTCTTAGCTGTAGTTTCTAGTTTCACTTTTCTAGCACCCTTCATTTGGTTCTCCACACATTGCACAAATCTCTGCCAGGGATAGCAAGAACTGAAGATGCTGGAGTCAGAGTCAACACAGTGTGGAGCTGGAGGTACACAGCAGATCAGGCAGCATCAGAGGAACACGAGAGTTGACATTTTGGCTCGGGACCCTTCATCAATCCCAACCCAAAATGTTGTCTTTCTGCTCCTGTGATGCTGCCTGACCTGCTGTGTTACTCCAGCTCCACATTGTGTTGACCAATCTCTGCCATCCAATTCCAACCTAACTCTTAGACCTTTATGATCTCTGACTGTACAACCCGACAAACCTCCATATTTCCACTGTCCTCAAATAAGAGGCGATGGCCTAGTGGTATTATTGTTGGACTGTTAATCCAGAGAACCAGATAATGTTCTGGGGACCCAGGTTCGAATCCTGCAATGGCAGATAGTGGAATTTGAATTCAATAAATATCTGGAATTAACAATCTAATGATGACTGCAAATCAATTGTCAGGAAAAACCCATCTAGTTCACTAAGGTCCTTTAGGGAAGGAAACTGCCATCCTTACCTGGTCTGGCCTACATATGACTCCAGACCCACAGCAATGTGGTTGACTCTGAACTGCCTGCTGGGCAATTAGGGATGAGCAATAAATGCTGCCTAGCCAGAGATACCCTCATCCTGTGAATGAATAAAGGAAAATAAAAATAAGTAAAATCTGTTAGGAGTCTCAGCTACTGATCCACATTTGCTCAGGACCCATTTTCAGCAGAGCAATGTTTCTGCCCTGATGAAATCTAGCCTAAATTTTCTAAATAAAAGAAATAGTCCCCTCAAAGCCTTTCACTGTCGTTGCACTTTCTGTCAATTTCCTAGTTTCTGTTGGCGCTCAATACCTTTCTCACTACTGTTAAATATTTTGGTACCGTGGAACAAAAACAGAAATTGCTGGAAAAGCTCAGCAGGTCTGGCAGCATCTGTGGAGAGATAAAAGAGTTAACATTTTGGGTCGAGTGACCCTTCCTCAGGACGATTATGATTTACAGCATCTGCAGTTCTTTGGGTTTTTATTTGGTATTGTGGAATAGTGTCCAGTCAACACTGCTGAACTCTGGGGCTAACTTGTTCATTCTGTCAATTTTTCTCATGGCTGTCGTTGAGAGAAGATTCTGACCCAGAGGAAATGATGAGAGTAACATCAATCACTATTATCTGCAAAGTGCAACTGATGTGATTAGAACATAAATGTTTAGCACATCCTGCAGACATCTTTTTGTCCAGGAGCTTAACACAAATATCTAACCGTTTATTTTTAATTTGTCAGTGCCACCACCAAAGCAATGGACAAGGGAATATCATAAGGCTATGGTATGTATTTGAACACAGATTACCAACAGTGTTTTCTACGCCATACCTATACAATTAAGAAGCAATTCCCAGAGAAAACCACAAGAAATATGTAGAACCTCGTCATGGCCTAATATAGCTGCGTCTACATGTGGGGGTACAGGAGATTGTATCTTATAGGCTCACTGTTTTCGACATGAACAGAATGCATTGATGCAGGCCTCTCCGCAGCTTAGCTCACTAAACCGTGAAGTAATGCATTCATAAGATAAAACAGAAGTAAATGGGTAAGAATGATGGGGAGGTGATGGCCTAGTGCTATCATCACCAGACTGTTAATCCAGAGACCCAGACAATGTTCTGGAGACCTGAGTTCCAATCCCACCACGGCAATGATGGAATTTGAATTCAGTAAATATCTGGAATTAAGAATCTAACGATGACCGTGAATCCATTGTTGATCATTATGAAAAACCCATCTGGTTCACTAATGTCCTTTAGGGAAGGAAACTGCCATCCTTACCAGGTCTGGCCTACATATGACTCACAGCAATGTGGTTGACTCTTAACTGCCCTCTCGGCGATTAGGGACGGGCAATAAATGCTGCCTAGCCAGCGACACCCTCATCCTGTCAATCAATAAAAAAAAGAAAAATCTTAAAACAATTTAAGTGACTCTATACATTGAGCACCATAAAAATATTATTATCAAAGATATTTCTGGAGATTTAGCCGGTTAACCAGAAGACAATTAAATAAAAATACAAAACGCTGAAAATGCACAGCATATCAAGCAACACTGGAGAAGCGAGAAACCTAATTCTGGTTGATGAACTTTTCCCGATTCTGGCAAAACGTTATCAATCTGAAAGGTTATTTCTTTCCTTCTAAGTTTCTGCTATCAGACCTGTTGACTATATCCGGTGTTTTCTATTCCCATTTCAGAGTCCCTGTATCTGTAGGATTTTTGTTTTGATGGGAGACCATTTCTTGAACAAGTGTCATCAGTTGTAAACGTTCGATCTATTTTAGATTTTCTGGGCTGAATCTTACTTTTTTGTGGGCTAAGTGCCTGTTGTGTCCAGTTTTTTGGAGGGTTTTCTGCTGCAAGGCCTAATGAGTTTCAGTCCATATCATACCAAGCTCTCTTCATTAATTACCTATTCCTCTCCTATGGCATTCTGCCCATCCAATTTTGCCCCATCTTATCATGGACTGGAACAAGGCACCATTTATTGATTTCCAGGAATTTGCTGGCATCCCTTGTGCTCGCACCAACTGTTGTGCAACTGGGTGAGCATTACCAGTTCAGAGCTGTCTGACACGGTTCTGACGTTTGTCCTGGAAAAGGCATGATGAAAACTGGCGTCTGCTTTGCGTGCAGAGTCCTGGAGGTCCTGCTGGATGGGCTGCTGCTTTCACCGAATTTCCTCTTCCCCAGGGACCAGCAATGGAAGCCACGTCACCAGCTCATACCAGCCTGTTGCCATTTGACTTAAAATAATCTCAACCATTGGCAGAATGTGCAGTGATGTAGGAAGAACATCAATGATCTTCTCCACTCCACCGACGTAAGTGCCACCATCTTCTGTCTGATATCACACACTCTCTCCATCCCTGCTACTGTACCCATGTCCCACCAGGGCTTATGCTCTCCCACTATTGCCAACAACATTGCCAACTCACCTGCTGACAAACACTCAACTGCCTCCTATTACTCACCCTTCATGCTCTCTGCAGGGCCTACTCACTCACTTAGGCCCCATCCCTACCTGCACCAATAATAACAGCTGCGCCACCGACTTTCACCTCCCTTAATACCTTCCTCTCTCTCTCAATGCAGAAGGAAATCAGCCCACAAGAGGGTGCAAAGAGTGACGACGAGAGTAGGTCACCCAACTTTTGGCTCTGCACCTCTTTTGAGGAGTGGATCCCAGCTCTGACTGCCTGGAGAGGCTGACAGATTGTGTCCAAGCCCTTGGATTGGGATCAATGGCTGCTCTTGATTAACCGTGCCAGGTTCCTCTGGTCAAAGACTATTGCCCTTGATGACTGAGGCTTTCTGACAATTATGATGGTCTTCCTGGCTTTGTGGCTGCACTAAAATGACATGGCAAAGCAGAAGTAGTAGAGGTGAATAGCTCTGGCTGAGAGGCCAAAGGGCAAAAAGACAAGGGCTTAGAGTGAGTGAGCTCTATAATAGCAAGTAAAGAGCCTGGAGATGCAGCTTGATCCAATCCAGGAGCTCGGTGGATGTCCCTAAGCACACAGTGGTGCAGTTTGCTGCAGCATTACAATGATAGCTACCAGTGCTGCCCAAGGTACAGCATTGAGGTGCAGGAGCATTCTGTGAATGGATCAGGAATGTGTTAAGAGGGGTCCTAGAGGCTGGCACATAGCGGATGCCCATGGATGTGTGGTGTGTAGCTGCAGCCCATATAGCTCATCCTGAGATATCAATCGGTGCCCGGTATCCAACATGCCAGCTGCTTGCTCCGTTTTCCATGTCAGCGTTTCTCAATGTTGAACTTATGTTTGGTAAGGTATGAAGCTGAATATCAATTAAACGATTTGTGGCGTTAATAAAGGGTTTAACAACAACAAACCTCCTTAACTGGGCAAGTCATTGCTGCCTGGAGAGAAACCATTGCACTGCTTGACAAAAGCTTAAGCGGTGCCCCGGATGTCAAATTGGGCCTCACCGGACTTCTGTCCAATTCTGCTATAAATCTCTCCATAGTCCAGATCCCGATAAGATTCCGCCCATTCAGTTTATGGACGCAACAAATGCCTAAACATGTCATTACTTTAACTGTGTTCAAGGGATAATTTTGTGTTGTTCTCTCTGAACATTTCTCTGCAACATTTGAGTAATAATGAGGTAGCTATTAAATAAATGCCTTAATCAAGGCTGGCTGCCTATTTCTGGCTTCATGACCTCAAGTTAATACTGTCTGCAGCATGGTATACCAGCTGTCATTTCTTGCTCATGTAACCAGAAATATCTGCAGCAATGATACTGAGAAAGGGAATGGAAATGTTTGTTTGTAATGAATGAATCAGGCTTTCTCATTATTTTACAGTTTGTGAACAGCTGTAATACACAGTTTCTGTTAGTATTTCAAAAAGGGACGTGGATCTACACATACAAATACAATAGCTATTCAATGGTGAAGAGTGAGACATATATTTTAATGATGAAAGACCTGAGAGCTGTACTATGAAGGTTCTGTCTTTCAGCTGAGAAGGTGATACATGTTCCGATCTGTTCTCTCAGGTAATGCTTTTCAGAGAAAAATGTGTCAGTTGTCCACAGTGTCTTGGCCAATATTGACTGACCTAGCTTCATAAAAGGTACTATATATGTGCAAGTTCTTTCTTTCCATAAAATCGCTATCATTTCATTTACGTTAAGCTCAAGTATTGCATTTACCCTAAGGGGTATCCCAGAGAGCACAAATGGGCAGCTCGATCCAGTTTCTTGCGGACAAAAAGTAATCAAAGATACAAACAGAATAGAAATGTAAAAAGCTGGAGAAACTCAGCAGATCTAGCAGCATGTGTGGAGGTCAGTGACCCTTCTTCAGAAGACAAATGGAATATTGGCTTGGAGGAAGAGAATGTGGAATTCAAAACTGAGAAAGTGAGGCTTCCATTTCGTAGATCCTCAGACCACCAAATCTCAGGAAAGAATCAGGAACAAAAACAAAGTTGCTGGAAAAGCTCAGCATGTCCGGCAGCATCTGTGAAAGAAAGAACAGAGTTGACTTTTCGGGTCCGGTGACCCTTCCTCAGAAAAGTACTATAGCTAAATTTGTACCCTTATCAGCCTTCCGGAGGGACCACTCCCTCCACGACTCCCTTGTCCGCTCCACACTCCCCTCCAGCCCCACCACACCCGGCACTTTTCCTTGTAACCGCAGGAAGTGCTACACCTGCCCCCACACCTCCTCCCTCACCCCAATCCCAGGCCCCAAGAAGACTTTCCACATCAGGCAGAGGTTCACCTGCACTTCTGCCAATGTGGTATACTGCATCCGCTGTACCCGTTGTGACTTCCTCTACATCGGGGAAACCAAGCGGAGGCTTGGGGACCGCTTTGCAGAACACCTGCGCTCAGTTCGCAACAAACAACTGCACCTCCCAGTCGCGAACCATTTCAACTCCCCCTCCCATTCCTCAGATGACATGTCCATCCTTGGCCTCCTACAATGCCACAGTGATGCCACCCGAAGGCTGCAGGAACAGCAAATCATATTCAGCCTGGGAACCCTGCAGCCCAATGGCATCAATGTGGATTTCACAAGCTTCAAAATCTCCCCTCCCCCAACCGCATCCCAAAACCAGCCCAGCTCATCTCCACCTCCCTAACCGGTTTTTCCTCTCACCCCAAGCCACACCCCCATCTCCTATCTACTAACATCATCCCGCCCCCTTGACCTGTCCGTCCTCCCTGGACTGACCTATCTCCTCCCTACCCCCCTACCTACACTCACCTTTACTGGCTCCATCCCCGCCTCTTCGACTTGTCTGCCTCCTCTCCACCTATCCTCTCCTCTATCCATCTTCTATCCGCCTCCCCCTCTCTCCCTATTTATTTCAGAACCCTCTTCCCCTCCCCCATTTCTGATGAAGGGTTTAGGCCCGAAACGTCGAGTTTTCCTGCTCCTATGATGCTGCTTGACCTGCTGTGTTCATCCAGCCCCATGCTTGTTAAAATAGATGGAAAGGCTGGTTGTGAGAGGAATACAAACAGTTTACAAAGTGACATTGATCGGTTA
Organism: Ginglymostoma cirratum; assembly: GCA_024137785.1. Taxonomy (NCBI): domain Eukaryota; kingdom Metazoa; phylum Chordata; class Chondrichthyes; order Orectolobiformes; family Ginglymostomatidae; genus Ginglymostoma; species Ginglymostoma cirratum. Next base: position 60,041,768 of record JAHRHZ010000013.1, read on the forward strand.
AGCAAATGGGCCCAAAATTTGCAAATGGAGTATAATGTGAGAAAATATGAAGCTGTTAATTTTGTAAAGTAGAACAAAATAATAGAATATTACTTAAGTAGAGAATTACTGGCTTGGGATAAAGTGTAGACTCAATCATAAATGCACAATACTAGTGAAGAATATAAAAACTAACAATAAGAGCTTTGTTAAATATACAAAAAGGAAGGGAGATATCAAAATGAGCATTGGTCCTTTAGGAAATGAAGTTTTGGTGATCAAAGAAATGGCCGGGGAGTTAAACAAATATTTTGCATCAGTCTTCTCAGTGGAAGATATTGCAAACATTTCAGCTATACTAAAGAATATGGAAGAGGTATTACGTACCATAGCTATCACTAAAGGAATAGTATTAGAGAAACTAATGGGCCTAAAGGAAGAAAAATCCCCTGGCCCACATGGTTTGCATCCAGCATCCTAAAAGAGGTAGCTGCAGAGATAGTGGATGCATTCTTTGTATTTTTTCAAAAGTACCAGAAGATTGGAAAATTGCAAATGTGACACCTCTATTCAAAAAGGGAGGGAGGTAAAAACTGGTTAACTATAAGCTGATTAGCCCAACATCTACTGTTGGAAAAATATTGGAATCAATTTAATAAGGAAGTAATAGCAGAACATTGGAAAATCATAATCTAATCAAGCAGACTCAGCATGGCTTCATGAAAGGGCAATCATGTCTGACTAATTTATTGGAGTTTTTCAAGGAAGTCTTAACCAGAGTGGATAAAGGGGGAAAAGGAGATGTGTTGTATTTGAACTTACAGAAAGTGTTTGACGAATTACCTCACAAAAAGTTACGTCAGAATACAAGTGCCCACAGTGCGGGAAGTAGTGTATTGGCAAGAGTAGGGAATTGGCTAATGAGCAGGAAATGGTGAGTGGGGATAAGGGCTTCTTTTTCAAGTTGGTGACCTGTTCCACAGGGATCAGTGCTCAGACTGCAACTGTTTACAAATTATCTTAGTGATTTGGAGGAAGAAAGTGAACGTACTATAGCTAAATTTGCAGTCACTAAGATAGATGGATAGGCAGGTTGTGAGAGAGATACAAACAGTTTACAAAGTGATATTGATCAGTTAAGCAAGTGGGCCAAAAAATTGCAAATGGAGTATAATGTGGGAAAATATGAAGTTGTTAATTTTGGACAGGAGAACAAAACAATAGAATATTACTTAAATAGAGAGAAATTCTCAAAAGCTGAAATACAAAGAGATTGGGAGGTTACTTGAGTATAAAACACAGAAAGCTAGCACAAAGTGGGAGGTGATGGCCTCGTGGTATTATTGCTAGACTATTAATCCAGAGACCCAGATAGTGTTCTGGGGACCCAGGTTCAAATCCTGCCATGGCAGATGGCGGAACTTGAGTTCAATAGATATCTGGAATTAGGAATCTAATGATGACTGTGAATCCATTGTCAATTGTCAGGAGAAAACCCATCTGGTTCACTAATATCCTTTAGGGAAGGAAACTGCCATCCTTACCTGGTCTGGCCTAGATGTGAATCCAGACCCACAGCAATGTGGTTGACTCTTAACTGTCATCTGGGCAATTAGGGATGGACAATAAATGCTGCCTAGTCAGCAAACGTCCACATCCCATGAATGAACAAAGGGAAAAAAAAAAGGGGCAGCAGGTAATCAGGAAGGCTAATGGAAGGTTGGCCCTTAGTTCAAGGTGATTGGAGGAGAAGAGTAGGGAAATCTTAATGCAGATGTACAAGGTCCTGGTGAAACCACATCTTGAGTACTGTGAGCAGTTTAGGTCTCCTTATTTATAGAAAGAAATCATTTCACTCAGAGCTCAGAGAAGGCGCACTAGGATGACCCTTTTATGGAGGAATTGTGCTATGAACAAAGATTAAGCAATTTGTGATGCACTGGAGTTTCAAAGAATGAGAGGCGATCTCTTTGAAACTTATAGGATTCTTAAAGGGCTTGAAGCAAATGCTTAGAAGATATTTCCTCTCATGCATGGTGGGGTGGGGTGGGGCAGGGTTAGGATGGTGGGGAGGTGTCTAGCACCAGAGTCTTCTAGTAAAGGAGCACTAATTTAAGATTAAGATGAGGAATTTCTTCTACCAGAGGGTTGTGAGACTTTGGAACTCCTTGCAGCAGAGAGCTGTTGGGCAGAGTCCTAATGTGTATTTAAGGGTGAGATAGAAAGATTCTTGATCAGTAGAAAATTGAGGGTTACAGGAAAATGCAGGAAAGTGGACGTGAACGATAATGCTGTTGAATGGCAGAGCAGGCTCAATGGGCTAAATGCCTACAATTATAGGCTGGCACGGTGGCTCAGTGGTTAGCATTGCTGCCTCACAGCACAGGGACCTGGGTTTGATTCCAGCCTTGGGTGACTGTCTGTATGGATTTGGTACATTCTCCTCATGTCTGCGTGTGTACCTTCCAGATGAGGATCCGGTTTCCTTCCGCAGTCCAAAGATGTGAGGATTAAGTGAATTGACCATGCTCAATTGCCCATAGTGTACAGGCTTCGTGGGTTAGCCATGGGAAATGTGGGGTTGTGGGGTTGTGGGGCCTGGGTCTGAGTGAGATGCTTTTCAGAGGGTTGGTGCAGACACGATGGGCTGAATGGCCTCTTTCCACAGCGTAGGATTCTATGATTCTGTTCCTTTTTCTTATGATCTTATAGAAATAATTTAATCAGCTACTATACAGCATAGAAGTGTCTATTGTAAATTGCAAAAGCAACCACGTGTAAATTAAATCTCTCAAAATAATTATATTGTGAAAATTTCACAATCACCCAATATTGCAGATGCTACCACTTTTCATCATTTGAGACTCCTGGGTTGGTGTAACCTGCTCTACTTAGGCAGTTTCTTATGTTTCCATTTCTACATGCCTTACTTCCAACCAGCTCAGTTATTCCCATGTTTGTAATTGCCTTTCATTTCTCTCACTAGATGTTATTTTTAACTGTCACACAAAGAGATGTATATGAAGTGGTGTAGCTGACAGCGAGAAATTTAAAAAATATTGCCTGCCCTTTGACTAGCAAGGTCTCACTTGATGTAGACTTCAAGTTGGCCTTGAAATGAAATACCAGTTCTCCTGCTTGAAATAGACTAGAGGACTTAAATAATGAAATCTAGGTTCTGCATTGTGCTGTATCTAGGCCGATGATGCATGTTTTATCCTGATGACTATTACTCGTTATCACTTGTGCTTTGTATCGATTGTATCTTTGTAACTACAAATGTTACATTTAGGGCCTTGCTCTGCAGTAACTGGGAAACTGTTATTTTTCATGTTGTACAGTTAAGAGAATGCTGTCACATCTGTGAGTTGCAGATCAGCAAGAATCAAGTATCATAGAATCCCTACGGTGTGGAAGCAGGCCATTTGGCCCATTGAGTCCAAACTGACCCTCTGAACAGTGTCCCACCCAGACCCATCCCTTACCCAATCCCTGCATTTCCCATCCTAGACACTATGGACAATTTTTCATGGCCAACCCACCTAACCTGTACATCTTTTGGACTGTGGGTGGAAACTGGAGCAAACCCGGACAGACACGGGGAGAATGTGCAAACTCCACACAACAGTCCCTTGAGACTGGAATCAAACCCGGGTCCCTGGCACTGTGAGGCAGCAGTGCTAACCACTGAGCCACCATGCTTTGTATACTCAATTTTGTAAAAAGAAATAACCGAACTAAAAAGGTATTCAGTGTGAAGTGAGGAATCTCTTTTATTTTCTGTTTGCTGGTGTTGGTGAATGCTTCGAGTCCAAGATAGAACTTTCTTTTTATGCAATAAACAAAGCCAGTCCCAGCACTAAGCTACACGTAAAGGGCACCATTGACAGCTCCTAGCAAACTTTTATTGTATCGTAAAAATTTGTGATTTATTTTAATTGGTTTCTGCAGTACCCTGTATTTTATTGTTATGAATCCTATATTTCCCTACAGTGCATTGAGCACTCACTGACCCTCCGATGATCATCCTGCCCAGTTCCAGACTCCCACCCCATCATTTTTTTCCCATGGCTAATCCAGCTTGCACATCCCTGAACACTACAGCTGATTTCCGCATGACCAATCCACCTAACCTGCACATTTTTTGGACTGTGGGAGGAAAGTCATGCAGGCACGGGGAGAAGAAGCAATCTCCACACAGACAGTCACCTAAGGCTGGAATTGGGCCTGGGTCTCTGGCGCTGTGAAATAGCAATGCCAACCACTGTGCCACCATGCCACCCTTTGTTAAGTTTGGACATTTACTATATCCAGAAACATTTTTTTTCAGAAACAAAGTTGTTTAATAATTTCAGATTATATGTACTGGTTCTTTAGAATGTCTACCATTTTAGAGTCATATATATTTCAGTGCCCAGTGTTCATTGCTCTGAATTTCTCTGACTATTCCAAGCAAGAGTTTGATTCTTGAGCCTGAGCGCCGGGTGGAACATGAGGTTGAATGTATGGATAACAGTTGAGTGAATCTGCCTCTTCCATCTCTCTCGCTGACAATTCCTATCTCCGTTGGTGTGTTAAGATTGTATAGGATGCTGCAAACTGTGAGACTGTTTGTAGAAATGACTATAATCGTCCAGGCAGTGGAACCTCATCTTTAGCAATCCAATGGTCTGTTCTATTGTTGCCCTTCTTCAGCTTTGGGAGGCATTATACCTCTCTGCTAGGCTTTGTCATTCCACACAGGAGACACAACTCAGGGCTCTATGGCTCTCCCGTGTCAGCCCAGAGCTGTCCCTGAAGTTGTGCAGAGGGAGAACACAGCTCCATTACTTGAGAGTGACTGTGGATGTATGAGATGAGGGATCTCTGGGAAGTGAGTGAGCACATCTGCAAGATTTGTTTTTACTGGTCACAAACTAGGGGCATATTGGTTTCTAATTGCTGCTAGCTATTCTCAGGGAGTGCCCAGCATCATGAGTGCAGTCATTTGGCCCTTGAACTTGGGGAAATCCAGCTGTCAATCCGGGCGTCTTGACCCTCAGAGCCTGTGATGAATCCAGAAGATCATTGACCATTTTTGGAGCTACCATGAGTGAACCCCTTTATGCATTTGTGTACAGCTGACTGGGAAGTACCAGACATGACCCCCATAGTGGAACAAGACAATGGTGCATCAAATCCCATGGCTACTGGCATAGGATTGTTTCTCAATGTCTGGGGTCTTCCTGCAGGAGCTTACCTTCATCTGTGATTGATGGCACTGCTATCGTCTGCTGACATTTGACATTGCTTCTCTGATATTTGCAGATAGTAACTCCACATGTGGTGTATTTAGTGATGTGTTATTCAGTGTTGTAACAGGCCCTGCTGACCAGCATTCAAAGCTGCTTCACCCTCTGCTGCCCCGAGTGTCCTTTTCTTCATTGTTGTGCCTGTCCCTATCACCCCAGGTTTCACTCTCTGCTACCCTGGCATCCTTTTCGCCATTGCTGTGACTGACTCTGTCACCCAGAACACTCTGCTGGTTTCTCTCCTCCTCAGCAACAGCATCAAAAAGTACTGTGTACATGAGACCTATCTGGTCATACTGGTGGACTGCAGACAGAAGGCTGGGAAAGATCCCTTTGGTCTACTTGGCCCTTTTTTCCTGACTTGAGGACTGTCGGCCAATGGAGAGCTTACTGTTGTACATCTGCTTTACTGTTGTCTCTATCAAACCCACAATGACTATCTCCTTCCTTGGCCTGGTTTCTTGCTCACTTGTTCCAGCTGTTGTAGAGACCTCTCTGAGGCCTAGACGTGTGCTTGCTAATCCTCAAACCATCCATCATGACACTCAAGCCAGTTTTCATTATCTGTCCTCTACCATCCTCAATTTCCCAACTGTCATGCTCAAAGCTCTCACTATCACACTTGATTGGCCCTCAGTTGCCCTCAATTCCCCAAATTTTACCACTGACCTTACCTCAATCACCTTCTCAATTTCCCCTTTATCATGGTGGAGGAAAGATGTCCATTTCCTAGGGCATCTAGCACTTTCCCTTTATCCTCCAGGACCCAACCTGCCTCCCTCAGAGAGGCACAGTCTCACTACCCAAGCTCAGCCTCTTCTTCCCCACTTACTGCGTGCCAATGGTAACCATTGTGAATATGAAGGCACATACTTCTCATTTGTTAATGAATTAATCACAAAGGTACAATTTAATCTTGCGGCTGTGTTTTAATGTGTTTCATGTCATGCTAATGTGATCTGCCTTTACCTTTTACCAACTGAGTTCTAAGCTTTCAGCCTGCTGTTGGGAAACTAACACTTAACTCCTGCACAGTTGAAATCTCTGTCTACCTTGATTCCTGCTCTCTGGAGCAACCTTAAAAGCTATTTAAGGATCATGTGATAACATATCATGTTTTAAAACTTTTACTGTAACAATCAAAGTAAAATCAACATCAACGAAATATTACTGAAGGCAAATAATACACTAAACTGCAGAAAAGCTATCAACTCCTTGACTTCCTCGCACAACCAAGAACTGCATAAGGTTTGTACATTACATTATATTCTCCAGTGAATTATACAAATGTGATCAAAGTGGATCCAAGCTTCTGCTGGTTTGCTTCTCTCTATTTTACTGGTTTGTCCTATCCAGCGTCCATTGAAAGTTATTTTCCTTTGTGCCCTGAGAATTCCCAAATCATCTTCCAATAGCAAGACCAACTATAAAAGCTTCTTCTCCTAGCCATGCTGGGAAAATCTCCATTGTGTTTAAATTGCCACAGGTCCCGTTTCTTTAACTAGAAAATGAGATCCCACCAGAGTCCTTCCAAGTGGCTCACAGAAAGCAGCCTCTGTTGTTCATAGCTGCTGCTTTATTCTTCTTTTTCTTTCTCCCTGGAACACTGTTTCTTTATTCAGGACTCCTGAGTCAATACATTTGGCAACAATTAGGCCTGATGCCTTTTCCTTTACTTCCAGGTATTAAAAATTGGCTCCATGGTTCAGTAGGGTTTGACCTGGATGACTGACCCCCACCCCCAATACCACCCACTCCCCACCACACACAACAGTGGACTTGAGGTCACATCAGCAATTGCCAGATAGTAATAGTAGGAGTTCGCATCTTTCGCTGCGAACTACTCCATTGTCACAGGATCACAGAGCTGTTATAGTGCATAAAGAGGCTGTTTGTCCCATCATGTCTCCTCAGGCTCTCCAAGTGAGTGTGATGGCTTAGCACCATTCTCCTGGGCTTTGTCCATAATCCTGCACATTGTTTATTATCATCGAGAGGCCTCTTGGATGGCTAGATTGAACTTACTGCCATCACCCCTTCCACAAAGTGCACTTCTGTTCACTTCAAGAGCTGACAGAGTCAAGAGTCATTAACTGCTCCTGTGATGAACTTTATCTTAATTTTACTTTCTTCGAAATTATTACGTATGACTTCTCTCATTGATGCAGGTGCCCTGGTGGAGTGACTTATCAAACTTTTCACTGTATTTTTCACTGAAAAGGAAACGTGACAATAAATTTCTATTCTATTCTATTGTACTTGAAATGTTCACTTATTTCTCTTTCTACAGAGGCTGCCAGCCCTAATGAGTTTTTGCAGCATTTTCTATGTTTCCTGAATTAAAAAGATAGCTTAAAACCGAAACATCTTCACAAAATCCTGCATTCATAAGAATCCCAAACAGCCTACTTAACATTTACCTCTTTAAGTGAATGCCCAGGTACCCACTTAATCACAGAATCGTTATGGCACAGAAGGAAGCCATTTGACGTGAATGTACTGGCTCTTCAGATGAGCATTGTTATCTTGTGCCAATCTCCTAATTTTTCCTCAGATTCTTGCCAGCATTTCTGTCCAATTAATCATGCAATGCCCTCTTGAATGCCTCAATTGAACCTGCATCCACTACACTTCCAGGAAGTTCATTCCAGGCCATAATTACTGGCGATGTGAAAATGCTTTCTCTCACATCACATTTGCTTCTTTTGCAAATCACTTTAAATCTTTAGCCTTTCATGCTTGTTCCTTTGACAAGCAGGGTTATCATCTCCTTATCTGCTCTACTCAGCCTGCTCATGATCTTTAAAAACCTCTATGATACCTCCTCTCAGTCTTCTTCGCTCCAAGGAGAAAAGTCCCAACTTTTTAAAGCTATCCTCATGAGTTCCTCATTCCTGGAGCCATTCTTCTGTTAAAATATTTCCCTTGAGGGCCTCAACTTTGTTCTGATTGTGTTTCTGTGATGGTTCTTCAGACATTCCCTTAATTGCTACATAAACCAGGTAGTTGTTAGCAATAATTGCAATGGAAATGGAATAGGTAGGCCTCGGGCTTGGCAACCCGTAGTAAGTGCCAACATGAAAAAATGGAGCAAGCCTGGCTTAATATGCTGCTCTCAAATTTATTATTGTCTGTGAACTTTGTTTCAGCTCCTTTCTGGAGATTATTGTAAAGCGATAATGCAAATAATGGTCAAAATGGTATATGTTTTTCATTTAAATGTGGAAAGACCAGTATGTATCACTGGGGATGACAGGCACTTGCTTTCATTAAATGCAGGGGGCTATTAAAAATAGCCACTGCTCCATGTATTTAGATGGATTTCAATCTGTGCCACTGTTGCTGATCATAAATCTCACCTTCTGCATTTCGGTGATGTCGACAGTTCTGTAAATATACTGAAAAGGATTTAACCTTGAAACAATCATTTCAGAACAATGTTTCTCAAAGTGATATGGAAGATTCCAGGCCGATTTTCGGCTAACAATGCACTAACACGAGTTAACACTTTGATGTGGAGGTTTCTGGATTCTGTGACCTCACAATACCCTGGGGACTAAGTATGTTCAAATTATGAATGTAAGCAATTAAAATAAACTGCTCGATGAAGAAGTCGGTATGATCTGAGTGTAATTCTATGGAATTATTATTCATATTGATTTTAATGAGCTGAGCCTGTACATTAGCCACTACCATGTATAAATGAACAATATTTAATGGAAGGTTTGATGTTTCATTGGGAACACCAGATGTTCACATTTATTGCTGTTGTCACCTTTCACAGAGACGTAATCAGATTCCTGTCTAGAATCCAACCTGTCATAGTGTCATGCAGGATGGAAATAGACCCTTCGGTTCAATTCGTCCATGCTGACCAAGTTTCTCATTTGCCTGCATTTAGCCCCTATTCTTCTACACCTTTCCCATTCATGTACCTACCCAAATGCCTCTTAAATGTTGCAATTATATCTGTATCGATCACATCCTCTGGCAGTTCATTCTACATACAAACCATCCTTCATGTAAAAACGTTGCCCCTCAGGTCCCTTTTAAATCTTTCTCTTCTCAACTTAAAAATATTCCCCTTGTTTTGAACTCCCCATCCTAGGGGAAAAGCCATTGATATTCACCTTACCTACGCCCCTTGTGATTTAATAAACCTCTATTAGGTCACTCCACATACTCCTGCGCTCTGGTGAGGAAAGTCCCAGCCTATTCAGCCACGCACAGGGTATGTGCACGTCACTGCCTGGCAGCATTTATTGTCCTTCTCGATGACCTAGAGAAGGTGATGGGATGGTAGTGGTGAGCTGCTATCATGGATAGCTGCATTCTGTGTGCTGTAGGTTAATCCACAATGCCCTTGTGCAGGAGGGAGCGGGGAATGAGGCAAAGTTCCAGGATTTTGTTCCAGAGACCAGTAAGGAATGGCAATGTATTTTCAAGTCAGGATGGTAAGTAGCTTAGAGGGGAACTTGCAGGTGGTGGTGTTCCCATGTATCTGCTAGAATGAAGTAGCCATGGGTTTGGAAGATGCTCTCTAAGGATCTTTGGTGAATTTCTGTAATGCATCTTGTCGATTGTAAAGATAGTACACACAGCTGCTGCCTGACCATTGGTTGTGGAGGGAGTGGATATTTGTGGATGTGGTGTCAATCAAAGGGGCTGCTTTGCCCTGGATGGTGTCGAGCTTCTCAAGTGTGGTTGGGGCTGCACACATCCAGGGAAGTGGGAAATATTCCATCACACTCCTGACCTATGCCTTATAGATGATGGACAGGCTTTGGGGGATCAGGTGGTGAGTTATTTGCTTTTTGGAATACTAAGAATGCCTCTAAGTGGAGGTGTTTCTAACTGATGTCAACAAGCCCTATAACAGGATGGTTTGAACTATATGTGGAAGAATTGCCTACAACAACACTACAAATGTCCATCATCCCAAGAATTGCACATAATGTTGACTGTATTTCAACATAACTACCTGGGCATTTTAACAGTTCAAGGATACCTTTCTCCAAAGGTCTGGTCTGGCTTTAGTTGTCTCTTTCCTCAAGAAAGACTCATCGATTGACCTGGAGCTTATTTTCCAAAAAATTACCCGTAGATACATAGGAGCAGGAGCAGGTCATTTAGCCTTTGAGTCTGTTCTGCCATTCAATAACATAATGGCTGATCTAGTTGTGGTCACAACTCCACTTTTCTTTTTGCCTCCCTCATCACTTTTGACTCCCGATTGTATCAAACATTCAACCTTGAATAAATTCAATAACCCAAACTTCACTGTTTTGTGGGGAAGAGAATTCCACACAAAAATGATTCATTTAAGAGAGAAAATATCTCATCCTGTTCATGTGGACTTTTTTTTTCTTGTGTGACTTCATTGGACGGAAGATTTGACAGTTTCACCTTTAACTCTCCTTGCATTTGTGAGGGTCAGTTGATCAGCTCAGTAGTGGTATGTGTTTTACCTCCAGCAGAGTATTTGGACCTGATGTGGCAATGCTTATTTTAGCTCTCAAAACATGAGAACTAGAAAAGGGAAACATGGTATTGAATGATTCAACAGATCTTTATGACAACTACTAATATGTATAAATATTAGAATAACAGGCATTTCAATGTCAGAGTTAATGTTAAGCTATTTAGTTACAAAGTGTAGCAATCCCCCAGTTAGGAGACCATTATACCCTCAGGTCACGTGCTGTGGTACAGTGATGATATCATGAAATGTCTATTAAAGGTATTCTGCATGCTAATTGTTATTCATAACACAACATCCCCTTTGAAAGATGAAAGAAATCCAAAACAGAAATATATTGCTGTATACAGGTAAGTGTTGACAATTTGGTAATTATACAGACAGGTAAAACAGAGTTTGCAAGATTAACAATTCAAACTCAATGGGTAGATCCTTTTTGGGGTCTAAGCAGAATGAGCTATATTGAGATCTGAGGCAAAATCGGATGGGAAGTCTGGTGAGACTTAATTTAATGTCAGGAGCATATTTAACAAGTAGTGAAGTGAGTTTCTTTCTAGGCAGTGATGAATGCCCAATGAAGGGGAATTATTGCTTGTTTAGTGCCTTGTTAACAGGCCAGCTGGCTTCTTTAATATTCTGTATTCTAGCTTACCAAACATGCCAAGCAAGCTAGTCCAGAGCATATATCTGGTGGATTCAACTTGCCGCTTGCTCCGAAGGATCTCTATGTTGAGTGGAACCAAACTACATCTCAGGAAATTTTCCACACACACTTATCATCCATGGGCACAGGTTTCTGATTCACAGTGCATGGCTATAGTGGTTCTCTACCTGCTCGCTGGTTGTGTCTGTCTTTCATTGTTATTTGTCTCACAACAGTAAGACGGTAACTTGCTCAGCAAAATCTTTCATATTTGCTTTCCAAGCATGAGCTGTGCTGTGGATGATAAACCCTTCTCCACTGGTGTTGCATCTATCTTGCTTTATGTGAAGTCAATTATGATGGACTCCGAAACCTTAATGGCCTCAGGTCACACGCTATGCCACAACGATGATATCATGAGCATGCCTCTTAAAGATATTCTGCATACTAACTGTGAGACATAGCACAACACTTCAATCTGTTGTCATCCATATAGATGACCTTGAAACTATCTCCAGCAAAGCTTTTGAAGCTTGCAACACTCCAATCCCTAACCTGGGAACATTTGCTGCACTTTACTTTCAAATAAACCTTAATTGGCTGAACCATATAGGATAGATGCTTTGTTTGACTACTGATCCACTCCAAAATGTCCTTTTATGAACTACTTGATAAAAACAAGCCTTTTCTTATGAGAGCATTCTGATGTAAATTAAACTAACCATCCCTACTTCTGTGCTAAACCTATTGAAAAATGAAAATGCCATAAATGACACTCACAATCCTGAGTTATAAGGCTTCATGCTCCAATCTGAAAGCTTGAACTCATAGACACCTCTCAGACTGTTCCTTGAGGATGATTGGTTGTCACTCTGGTTTGACAGGTTCTAAGGGCAGTAAGTCTCATGCACCCTAAGCAGACTCTGTCCTTATCGAGCAGGTAGTATTTGAAGGGTTGGATAGACAAGTTGTTCAGAAGTTTATGCATTCTCTCTGACACCTCAAATTCACCTCTGCGTGTATCTGATGACATCCTTTTGTGTAATAGAGATAACAAGGTGTGGAGCTGGATGAACACAGCAGGCCAAGCAGCATC
>JAHRHZ010000013.1:60059255-60250129 GCA_024137785.1 Ginglymostoma cirratum
ATTTCTGAAGAAAGGTCTAGGCCCAAAACGTTAGCTTTCCTGCTCCTCTAATGCTGCTTGGCCTGCTGTGTTCATCCAGCTCTACACCTTGTTATCTCAGATTCTCCAGCATCTGCAGTTCCTCCTATCTCTAGCAACAACAGATTTTGGCCAAGCCAGTAAAGCCCACATCTCATGATGAATTTACATAACCTATTGTACTGGTCGGCTTGTCAAATCTTCAACACTTTTCCAAAATGCCAGGCCTTTGCACATCATAGACTCATAGATTAATAGATGTTTACAGCACAGAAGGAGGCCATTCAACCCATTGTGTCTGTGATAGTCAACAAATGTTCTTTATTCACTCATTCATTCACAGGATGAGGGTGTCACTGGCTAGGCAGCATTTATTGCCCAGAGAGCAGTTAAGAGTCAACCACATTGCTGTGGGTTGGAGTCACGTGCAGGCCAGACCAGGTAAGGATGGCATCTACTTCCCTAAAGGACATTAGTGAACCAGATCAGTTTTTCCAACAATGGGCAATGGATTCATGGTTATCATTGGACTCTTAGTTCTAGATATTTATTGAATTCAAATTCCACCATCTACCACGGTGGGATTTGAACCTGGTCCCCAGAATCTCATCTGGGTTTCTGGATTAACAGTTCGGCAATAATACCACTAGGCCATCGACTCCCCTTGTTACAAAAACAGAAATTGCTGAAAATACTCGGCAGGTCTGGCTTCATCTATGGAGAGAAATCAGAATTAACGTTTTGTGCCCAGTGACCCTGAGACCCTTCCTCTCTCTCTGACCGTATGGGGGCTTTAGTAGACAAGTAACAAGTGTTTGCCCCTTGTGTGTATTTTTTACTTCTGCATATATAGTTTTATTTGCTGATCCTTCCAAGGCATTATCCCACCTCACAACTCAAATTGTACCTTTGATCAATATTGTGATCCAAAACACTCTCCACTTCTAGCCATCAGATTGTCTACAAAGATGAGTATGTTACATTTCAATGTTATTTAAGTTTGAAGGGAAAACAGATATTTTAGTGTTTGTTTCCAGTGGCTAGAGGAAGAAAAGAGATCAATTATATGTTAAGTGTGATGGATGGATAACATGACCATTTGAGATTTTTTTAGCGGTGATAACAATAAAAGTTGAATATCAAAGAGTTGTAGAGTTATGCAGCATGAAGAACGCTGATGTTTTAAAAAATTAACAAATCATTTTGTTACTCACCGAAGGATTGTGTAGTTACCATGACATTGTTTCATTTTGTGGAAGTTCAACTCTGATTTCTTTCCTGACTCATTTGTATAATACCTTTTATAGCTTGCTAGTTTTTTTTAATAGCTTACATTATGATTATATTTTCCCCAAAGGTACACTTTTTGACATTGAAGCACATCATGCTTGGGAAGAACATTTGACACAACAATGTGTTCTTTGATCTGTCCCTTAAGCAGAACGTTTTTCTGGAGGCTGTCATAAGCAATTATTTGTGTGAGAAAAATATTCAATAATGTGATTATCAGAGTTCTGGAGGCTTTAGAGAAATAGATTGTGCCCTGAGACCTTGGTTGACAGTCACACATGGGCTAATCCCAGCTGCTGACTTTCCAGAGCTACTTGAGTTGCCAAATACAGAGATGCGGATCGAGCTGACAGGGGAAGCTTCAGTAAAGTGACTGCATTTATAATCTCCTACTGCCTTAACACAGCACAAATGATATTGTATTTTGAATTGACATTTCACCAAAATGGCGTCAAATCACTAGAATGAATACTTGGCAAATTACGGCAAATCAGTAGAATAAATAGCCAAGAATGTAAAATATGCAATTTTTTTTTTATCAAATGCTATGTAATATTTTATATATATGCTCTATGTTTATATTTTAGCTAAAGGGAAATGTTCAAAGGTAAAATACTAAGAAAAAGACCTAGAGTACAGTTTTTAGCCTTCATAGGATATTTTCTTTCAATCCGGGGAATCTTGCAGACTGTACACAATTACAACCCGAATCACTGATCTATTAATCACCACTGCTGTGTTCAAAATTAATCGTGTGATTAATTTCACATAAAAACACTCCCCCAAAGTTAAATTATAGGCTTAAATTAAAAATTAATTTGGCACATCATCTGCCACAATCTGGGACCTTCCTGGATGATTGTTTCCCCCTCACTCTCTGTGTCTAATAGCTGCTTGCATTCATGCACTCTTTCCTGCGCTGGGCTGCTTACATTCCTTAATTTTCATGTTTCAAACTGTTTGAATTTTCAGGCCTAGTGAGTCAAAAGGTAAAAAAAAAGAAATGTGTAGTACCTTTCATGACACTTGGATGTCTCCAATTGGTTTAGAAACAATCAAATATTACATTCTTCTACTAGTTGTCAAGTACCAATCACACAATCACCAACTATCATGGCTTCAAATCCCACTGCTACAATTTGAATTCAATAAAATATAGAACTAAAGGCTAGATGGCAATCAGGTAACTGTTACCAATTGTTGTAAAAACCCATTTGGTTCTGGGCTGTTCTTTTGAAGAGACAAAGCTGCCATCCTAGCCTGCTCTGGTCTACTTGTTACTCCAGACCCACAGCAAATTGTTTAAATCTTAATTTCCATATGAAATAGTTTAGGTAGCCAATGAATGTAGGTAAGGCAGCGACGCTGTGCTCCTTATCCATTATAATACTTCCTGCATGCAGCCAACATCAGCCATTCAATTCATTGGCTTCATGCATTAGCACCAAAAGGAGGTGGATGGTTACTACCCACCATTACCTGAAGTTAACCTGACCTACCTAATGTTTACCTGGTGTTCTTTAAGGTGCTGTGTTCTTTGGAAATATTGTGCTGTGTAATGATCATCAATGGCTGACCATGAACAAAACCATGAATTGCAGACACTGAACAAGGTGTGATGATGGTGATGTAAATGCGAAGACACATTTTGGGCAATCAGAGGAGTCCTCCAGACACAAGCTCAGAAGGCAGCTGCAAGAGTCGACAGAAGAAAGACACTCTATGAGTATAACTCTAACAAAATGGATGCAATGCACGAGGAAGTTGAAAGACCTGTCAGAAGTAGTTAAGGTCAAATGCCAAGTCTAACTAACTGCATTAGTAATCTCACACAGAGCATTCAAATAACCAACTTCCCATCAATCACCTACCGATAATCTCTATCCCTAAGAACTTGTGTCCAACATTCAACACTTGGCACTTTTGCAAGACACACATAGACACTGTCAACTATTCAACCAAAGTAACGATATTGACCTTCTTAAATAAGATCACTCTCAGCATCATTGGCAAAGTCAGCATTTATTGTTTTATTTCCTATTTTCCCTAAGCAATTAAAATTGATGCTCATAATACTGATAACTGGTCAGGGTTCTGGATTAGTTTCCAAAGACTCGCAGAAATCTCCACAAGTGACGTATTTTAATTAATTTAGTCTAAAAGCGGCGTGTGTATATGACTCACAGTGCCAGGGACTCGGGTTCGATTCCAGCCTCAGGTGACTGAGTGGAGTTTGCACATTCTCCCTGTGTCTGTGTGGGTTTCCTCCGGGTGCCCCGGTTTCCTCCCACAGTCCAAAGACGTGCAGGTTGGGTGAATTGGCCATGCTAAATTCCCCTTAGTGTTCATGGATGTGTAGGTTAGGTGGGTTATAGGGGGATGGGTCTGGGTGGGATGCTCTGAGATTTGGTGTGGACTTGTTGGGCCAAAACATCCGTTCCCACACTGTAGGGGTTCTATGAAAAGTTATCATTGGTTAAAAATAAAACAACAGACTTTTCAGTAGCTACCGATTGAAACACAGGAGTGAAAAATAATGATTAATTACTTATACTATAATATTTTTATCCCCCATGTTAATTATTTTGTCCTTAGTGTGTACTTAAACATATTTTGACAATCTATATGGATAGGGAGAAACCAGCTCTGATGATCCATTCCAGTTAGCTACAATGATCTTATATAGACATGATCCAAAATACATTAATGAATCAGATTTAATCTGAATTAGGAAAGTATTATTTAAAAAATAAGTAAAGTCAGTTGCACAGGGTATTAGAAGAACTGCTTCGCTTGTGTTGTGCAGAATACTTTGTGAAGATTTGGGTAAAACAAACACTGCACAATTTGTTTGTAAGGAGATGAGAAAATGGAATTTAGGGAAAGTAACTCCATTTATAAAATGATCAAACCACTTCTGGAATTAATAACTTATGTAGTATGTTCACTTCAAACAAGGTGTATGTGTCAAAAAACACTTGCGCAAGTTAAGATTCTGAGTGTAACAGGAATTCATTAGTTTAAGAGGCTCTACAGGTGGTTACATTGGGTAGTCATAATTGCAAGCTAGACATTAGATATAAAAGCATTCTTGGAAATGTACAGTTAAAGTGAAAGATGTTGCTTGGATCAAAATCTTCTTTTCTTCTCCAAAGTCCACGATGTGTTTTTGAAGATTTTCATCTACAGTGATTAGTAACTATGGTTTAATGAATATATCTAACATGAGACTGGTTAAATTGATTACCCTTCACATATATAATAAATAGGTGCAACGGATTGTATAACAGAAATTCAATGGGAGTTTAAACATAAACCTGGAAATAATTATAACCTGGCTGAAGGAAAGTTAGCAATTGGAAAGTTAGGGAATTGAAATTGAAGTTGGCAGCCAGGAATGGGGATGGAGATGATCAGTGGAAGAGGATTTGGGTCTTGGGGGGCAATATTGTGTGACATACTCAACCCTTTGATGGTGAGATTCTTATTTTTCTCACTTTATATCAAATGCCTGGACTAGGAAATTCTACTTTGTAAATGTATTAGAAGCATTCAGTAAGTTTAATCAAATTTTATAAAGTGGTAAAACATGGCATGTGAAATTAGATACAGATAAGTGTAAAGTATTCATATTAAGAGAAAAATGGGATATCACATTGTGAATGGACAAAGTAAACATAGCTAAAAGGATATCTGTGGATATCTGAGAATAAAAGGATATCATGATAGTTAATGTGAAAAGTTGGAATGCTTTGCAGTCATTTTCTGCCGAAGAGATCATTGCAGCACTTTCTGCTACTTTCTGGATGCAAAGTCCTATGATTGACCTGTACCACTGACATGGCTGCTACCATATCAATTCTTCCTGATTTTATACAACACTGCATTATTGATTCAGTTTAAAATTACAAAAGGGCGTCTTGCATCTCTTTCAGGATTCTTCAGCATGTTCACTGAAGTACACAGGGTATGGTGTGTAGAGTCATAGCATCACAGCACAGAAACAGACCTTTTGGTCCAAATCATCCATGCCAATTATATATCCTAAATTGATCCAGTCCCGTTTGTCAGTACCTGGCCCATATCCCTCTAAGCCCTTCATATTCATGTAACCATTCAGAAGAATAGATCTTTAATTGTGTAGTCTGAGGGTTTTGTCAGTTCTATAGTGAATAACCGGTGATTTTTAGACAGATCACTGGAAGACATAAAAAAGTCAGTCATAATTTAAAATACAGCTATATGGAGCAGGCAGCATCTGGTGTGTTTCTCCTTCTCCGTGATCCGTCTCTAGGCTCCAGGCAGATCACCCCCTATTCATTTTCTTTATCACATGGCAGCTGCTAATGAGCTTGGACCAGAAATGTTCAAAAATGAGGTTTTAATCTTCATCTTTTTTAACTCACTTGTAGAAAGTTGGCATTACTGGCTGGCCAACATTTATTGTCTGCCCAGTTGGCAATCGAAGGCGTTGGTGAGCTGCCTTCTTGAACTGCTATCATCCATGTGTTGTGATAGACCCACAACATCATTAGGGTTGGAATTCCAGGATTTTGACCCAGCGACAGTGAAAGAATGGCGATATATTTCCAAGTCAAGATGGTGAGTGGTTTGGAGGGGAACTTAAAGGTGGTGGTGATCCCGTGTATCTGCTGCCCTTGTTCTTCTGGATGGAAGTGGTCGTGAGTTTGGAAGGTGCTGTCTAAGGACCTTAGGTGAATTTCTACAGTGCATCTTGTAAATAGCATTCACTTAATAATTATGGTGAGCTGCTAGGGTTTAACATGCATCCCGGGACACAATAGCTGCTTCCTCTTGGACCAATTTTGATTGCTTGCCTCACTGACAGAGGCCATGTTAGTTTGTGGTTGGGGAGGGGCAGAGGAGAAAACGAGGTCTAAATTCTTCAATGTGGAAATGAAATGGTTTGATTGTACATAAAACAAAGTTTAATTCTGACTGGTTAAGATAGAATGTATAAAGGGTCAAAATGCAGAGCATCACAAACCATGATTGAGGCTGAATTGCATTTTATTCCACTCACCAAGTGTTCTGACGAAGTGTCACCGGACCCAAAATGTCAACTCTGTTTCTTCCTTCACAGATGTTGCCACACCTGCTGAGCTTTTCCAGCAACTTTGTTTTTGTTTCTGATTTACAGCATCCGCAGTTCTTTTGGTTTTTTTTAAGTTGTCCACATGATGGTTTCTTGATTTGGTGGATGTCCTCATTCAGCGATTGAAAACAATTATCAGCTCTTAGGCCCATTCTTCTTATGACATTACATTCAATTCGTAATCAATTTTTTCTCAGGCCTCTTCCCCGTAGTGTTAATGAGGAGATCCAAATCAAATCAGCCTATTAGGTACATCCAGGCAATGCCAAGTCACCAGCAGGTTCATTTTCTTCCATCACTTTGACAAGGATGTTAGTTCATGGTTAATTAAAGGTATTTTGAACCTCAGTTTTGTTTGGTATTTTGTTGTAATTTCTGTTGGTTTCAGATGTTGGCCTGTCTGTAAATGAAAACAATGCACCAGACAATGCAGTTTATGTATCCTGACGCTGGTTTAGAAAGCTAATGTTGTAAAAGGTCCATTCCACAGTCCAACAGTCATGCCCTCATTGTTTTTATTAGTATTGCTGCTTGATGCTGACATTCACATTTTAGGATTTAAGGCCCTGTGAAACCACACAACAGCTGCAGCGATCAATTGACTGCAGGCAAGCAGTGACCAGGACAAGAAGGTTTCTGGTTCCAGTATCAGACTCATCGTTCATCAGCAGATGTACCAACTGGCATGAAAACTTTCTGATGATCCAGTTATTATTGAGATACAGCATGGCCATCTAGAAGTGTCAGATGATTGAAGCAAAACAAGTAAAGCCTCTTAAATTGAAATAAAAATCTATGACATTCAGCGGGAGCTTTACAAGAGGTAAACTAATTAAAAGTAGATAAATCTCAGGTGTGATTCAAAGAAAAATAGTTAACAAGAGATGAGAAACAAATATAGGAACAACAAAAAGGAGGACATGAGGGAAATGGCTGGTGAACAAGTTGAATATTAAAAATGTGACCAAGTAAGAGGCTGTAAGGAACCATAATGTGAACTTGATGAAAAATGTTAATAGCCTTGAGGTGAAATGGATGTGCTCAGGTAGAAGTGAAAGGGAACAGTTAAACTAGAACATATTTTTATAATCAGAGACTGCTGGTAAAAATTGGAAGAAAGTTCCAGTGATCACTGTTGTGGATAGCTTTAATATTGTGTTAAGTATAAATCCAAAAAAAGACAATACTGATAATCAAAACTTAACAAGACTGAACTTTGGATCCAATCGAGAAGACTTGAAACGCATTGAAGTGGGAAGCAGCAATAAAAGGTAAAATAATAAAAGGAAAATTTGATTCTTGAAGACTATTGGAGGGATATGGCAAAGAAATGCATTAATATAAAAAAAATTGTTGTCTCCAGGCACCAATTGTAAAGGAGCTTAAGAACAAAACAAAAATAACATGAGAGAACAGAAGAGTGGTGAAGAATGAGGGTCATATTGAAGTCATCTAAAATAAGTACTGGAGAAAGGAACAAAATAGAAGCACCATCAATTGACCAACACATTGATTTTTTTTCCCTGAGGTTGATTTGGTTGATTTTTCTTAATCAGTGCACAGTAGTTGTTCAGCACAGTCTGTAACGTACGGCACACCTGGGTCTGTGCAGACCCCTGCTGCTTAATTTAGCAATTGCAAAACTAATCACTTCTTTGTCAAAAGCAGTTTTCCAGCACTAGCCTCTTCATTACCCTAAGTTGTCAAATCAATGTGACTAGATCTGAAGAATTTATATGCGTATCTTCCGATCCTTCACAGCATTTGGGCTCGAGTTAAGCCTTGTCTGATCTCGAAAACGCTGCATGCTAAATCCTTTTCTTAGCTCTCTCCTGATAACACTTGCAATCTATCTGTATATTGTGGACCAATTACAGATCTATTCATTATTGATTGAACAATTTATAAGCAGTGCCGAAGTGATTAGGTTTGAACTTGGCTAATTAAGAATTAAGGGGTTGAGCAGACATAGATGTGGAAAATTGTATACACCATGCTGAGCAACAGTTGTAAACCCAACAAGAAAATCACAAAAAAAGATTAAAATTAATGCGCTGCTCACAATTTGGGTTTTTATGTTTCTGAAAATTGATCTATGATTGAGCAAGTTTTCTTTATATTCTTTTATGTTATGAAGGCATCATTGACAAGACCAGCATTTGTCACCTGTTTCTAATCTCCTTGAGCTGAATGGCTTGCTAGGTCATTTCAAGGGGTTATTAAGAGTCAACCACATTGCTGAAGTCACATGTAGACCAGACCAGGTAAGGGCAGCAGATTTACCTCCCCAAAGGACATTAGTGAGCCAGATGGCTATTTACAACCAGAAGTGATGGTTTCTTGGTCACCATTTCAAACATTTGAATTAGGCGTAGAAGTAGGCCATTCAGCCCCTCAAGCCTGACCACCATTCAATAAGAATATTGCTTATCTGTTTGGATTTCAAATTCTGCATTCCCATCTAGCCCAATAACCTTTGACTTCCCCTGCTAAACAAGAATCCATACACACCATCTTAAAAATATTCCTACTTCCATTACCTTCTGATACGCAGTTCCAAAAGTGCACAACCACTGAGAAGGAAGAATTCTCCTCAGCTCTGCCCTGAAAGGGTGACCCCTGATGTTAAAGCAGTGTCCCCAAAAGTTCTGGACTGACCCACGAGGGGAGACATCCCCTCCATGTCCACCTTATCCAGACCATTGGGGATCTTATACACTTGAGTCAAGTCACTCCTCAGTCTTCTAAACTCCAGTGGAAACAAGCCCAGCTTCTCCAACATTTCCTCAGATAACAACTTGCTCACCCTATGTTTCAATAAAGTAAACCTCCTCCAAATAGCCACAATGCATTTACTTCATTCCTCAAACAAAGAGACCAAAACAGCATGCAGTATTCAAGATGTTGTCTAACCAACATCCTGTACAACAAATGCATTACTTTTACATTCAATTCCTCTATAATAAAGAACAGAATCCAATTAACTTTCTTGATTATGTGCTGTACTTGCATACTAACCTATTAGTCAGTACTAACCATTATTCCGAACACCTAAATCCCTCTGTACCTCCCAATTCCACAGTCACGGCCTATTTCAGGGATACACTGTGCTTTATTCTTCTTGCCAAAGTGAACAACTTCAGATTTTCACACATAATGCTCCATTTGACAGATACTTGCCCACTCACTCAACCCATCTATGTCATTCTACAGTTTCTCTATGTCTTCTTCATATCATTGCTGAGGCTAATATTTTAGTTCCAACTTTCATCAACCGAATGTTAAATTCCACCAGCTGCCATTGTGGGATTTGAACCCAAAGGCAG
This sequence comes from Ginglymostoma cirratum, assembly GCA_024137785.1. NCBI lineage: Eukaryota > Metazoa > Chordata > Chondrichthyes > Orectolobiformes > Ginglymostomatidae > Ginglymostoma > Ginglymostoma cirratum. The sequence continues at coordinate 60,069,006 of JAHRHZ010000013.1, forward strand.
ATTGACTCCCTCCCTAGTGTGATCTGAGTAATCATGGGAGAGGTGAGAAATATAATGAGGATGGAAAAAAATCAAATTCTTGATGCCTAGAGAAATTTTCCTGACTTCCCCTCAAACCATAAATGGTAACTTTTGATCAATCTTACCATTGAGCAGAGATGACTTTATTTCCATGCATTTGCATCTTATTAAAACCTTACTCCTCCTATTTATATGCTACTTCTCATTCTTCACTCCCTCACCAAGAGATGCAAATTCCTATTGTGAGAATCAGAACGGATACCTATTGGCTGCAGTTCGCTGAAAGCTTGCCCTGGCCATCATCTGACTGCTCCTTTGGAACAACATTCCTGCAGGCTTCATGAGCACCAACCTCCCTGACTCTTCAGCCATGCAAGTCATTGCCTTTGGCAAATCAGCAGCTTCAGAAACATCATCATGTCTGCTTTGAGACCAGCTCAAACATTGCTTCAGACCATCAACACTTTATTTTGGAAGGTAGCGACAACAATGACTTGTACGCTTCTGAGAAGTTGCTTTATGTGCAGGATTAGCCATGCCCCTAGTGTATCTATATCAATGTATAGATGTATATACGCTATATACATCCTATATCGGATGCTTTACGTCAACACATGCACACATTTATGAATCCTCAGCCTACTTTCTTACTGCAACCTCACTTTAGTGCTTACTCAAACTATGCACTACGCATTGCTTCCTTTGTGCCAGTCTCTATGTGGCTGACAAAATAGCTGTGACTACTTGCAAAGTGGGTGGAGTAGGTTACTGCTTTCCTGTTTCAAGGGGATGGTAAATATCTTGGATCATTAGATCCTCCAATGGGCTATTGTTGTAAACTCACCTTCAGTAAGTCAGTAAGCACGCAGAAAGAGGAGCACCCCTATGCAGGAGCCCCCCCAGAAAGCTTCCCTTGAGGATACTTCAGAGGTTCTGCCCTCTCCATCCCCAGCCCTACTGTCCTTGATCTGGGATATAGATACCTGCAGAAGCCTGAGAAGGATAAAGCTGCACTGGGCAGGCCTGGGGCTCAAGGCTCAAACATCCACAGGAATGCCCAGCCGAGTGTCCCAGGCTAACAGGCCAACTACAGAGCAGACTCCCTCAGCCGTGGACATCAGAGCTCCATGTCGACATAGTGAGAGGAAATGGGAGGAAAAAAGTACTTGACTAACACATCAATGTAAATTACCTTGCAATTTTATAAATATACACTAATTTGCACTCTTAAAATATCAGATCCAGTGTCTTCTTCACTGTCAGCCCTGGTGAAGTGCTATCAACATCTTCAGATTTCCCAAGAAAGAATTGCTCATCCCTCACATGTAACTGACTGCTTGACTGCAGACAACATCAGATGTCCCTGAAACAGCACTTTGTTCACTGCAGCCAACATATTGTGTTTTAATGGGGATAATGCTGGAGCAATAAGTAATGCCAGGGATTGTAGTAGGGCCTGCCCTGAACAAACCACCTGCACCAATCTTGTGAGTGAGAATAAGGAATCAGTGATGATGCTTCTCAATTCAAGAGACAAATGTTTGTTCTGTCTATCAGTTTTTTAAGGGAGGGCACTGCCATTCAGAGCTGGAAGTTGGACAATAAATAGTCCGCGTGTCCCCTCTCCTACAGAGTGCAGTTGTTTACCACGAGAAACTGCACAGAGCACTGTCTATCTCAGATTAAACATTGTCCTCCAAAATGGTCAAGCAGATAAGGCAAATTTCACAATCTACATGGATTAAGAAATATTGAAGATTAACTGTTGATGAAAGAGTGAAAAGGAGATGTCTCAGGATTCCTCTCATCCTGCTGCCTGGCATGAGACACTTCATCGTACAGCATTTGGATATCATATGCTTTAAGTACTACCTAAATAGAGACAAGTGATGTCAGTGTCCTGACTCATTGACTGCTGCTTTCTCCCTAATGATCAATGGGACAAGTGCAGACATTTATAAGCAGGAACACCCGAAGCCTATAGTCAAATGGGTTTATTCAACAACAGAGAAGTTCAATGACTGCAAAAATAACCAGGTCCATGTAATTTGGTCTGATCAGGGCTGCTTGACATCGAACTAACAGAAAGTCACATAATGAAAGTAAGTTCAAACCCAGCTCATTGCTGCCGACAGCAAGTTTTACTTAGCTTCTGTTTGGCTTCTCATGCTCAATGCTGGATAGCACTATCATACTTTGTTGGATGTCTCTCCTGGTCAATCCCCTGATGCTCATCCTATCTTCATCCTCAGAGGATTGCTGTTGATCCTCTATTTCCTCTGCATTCTGGACATCTGCTGCTCTGTCACCTCCAGTTATGAAGGCACAGCATACTACAATGATGCAGCATCTCTTTTCTGACTGTACTGCAAGGTTCCACTGGATCAGTCCTCACCTTAAGGAGGCCTAGAGTCCAATGTCCAGTCACATTTGTGGAAGCATATGCAGTGCTAGATCTCCATTCTATATCAGTCTGAATATTATCCGTGTAAATGTCTCATCAGCCATGTTGGGAGGGGAAGGATCTCTTGTCCCCCAGCAACCATCCAGATATGACGTGAGGACCTTGAAAGGGGACAGGAACCTGCAAGGTTTCTACTATGTATGCATCATCGCAGCTCCCAGCTGGCACAGAGCTCTGACATCTGGTACTGACGTTGACAGATAAGCTGAAGGTTGAGTGTGTGGAAGCCTTTTCTATCAAAAAATCCTGTAAGTTGCCAGAAGGGCACTGTCAAAGCAACATCAGTGCAAAGTATATGTGCAGATGGGGGACTTCAGCTGTGGTGGGAAATCTCAGCGCCTGAGCTGCCTGACTCTCTTCGTTATGGCGTAAGGATATAAACTGTCATAATTAGGAGAAAATGGCATCAGTGACATCCTGGATACAGTTGTGGTCAAGGATCAGGAGATGCAGACAGGACCCCAGTTGCTATTTGAAACAAGACATGGAATAAAATTTCAGGGCAGCTGTGACCTTGACAACCACTGGGTTGGGATAGCCACCTGGTCCTTGCGCGTGTATGTCCTACGTCAGCAGTTGTCACAGTTTGGTCAAGATGGCCTAGCACAAACTTAGTCTGTGTCTGCACTGAGTTTTCAAGAAAATGACACCAAGGCTCCCAGATATGGGGTCACCTCATTCTCCTCCACCTCCTTGCAATGCTGGAGTTGCCTGAAGACCCAAAGTTGGTGAGCTATAGCTGAGGTAACTGCTCTGCCTTCCAGTTTGGGACTTGATGCCGTCTAGTTTCTTAGGGAATGAGAAGGGAATTGGGAGCTGCACAGAAATGATGAGAGTTCAGTGAATGATGAGGCGCATATTGAAAGAAATAAGGCAGTTGCAGCTCATTCGTGAGATTCAGAACTCGTTCTTTGAATCCAAAGTGGGGATAATAGGAAATTGCTTTCTTATCATTGAGAATCAGATTTTTCTGTTCTCACCATATTTTCCCAACATTCCCGCCAACTGCTCAAGAGGGTGGATGGTTCTGCCGACAGAAACTGGCCTCACCCGCATCAGCAGCTGGAAGGATCGATGCCTGTGCCTCATGATGAACTAGCTCATGCTTCTTCACGTGTTCAAACGAAATAATGATTCAAGTGAAGAGAACCGTGTGTGATGCCATGGGCTGCCAGATAAACATTCCCGTAGGGAATGCAGATTTGAATTCTGCCTTCAGCAATTTTTGAATAGCTATCATGCATTTTTTGTTTGTAAAAAAGGGAAACACAATAATTAGAGCATATTGCCTGTAAATATTGGCACAAGAGTGGCCATAATTCCACTTCCATGGCATGAATTTGCCATCTGAGCTACACAAGGTCAGAGGATATTATTTTGTTGAGGTTTCTAGTGAGGGTGTTAAGGAATGTACAAACTCCACAGATTATGCTGTCAGTTAGCTCGGAGCACTACCATTTCTGACCTGACCACTCTGATTGATACCATCTCTTAAACAGGCGAATACTTTCAGTCACAGGAAGATCCCACCACCACCTTCTTTCTCTTGGAACTATTTAGTATTATTCTAAAGGATTGTCAAACAATTTCCTTATAGCTGCTGATTTATTTCTCCTGACATTGCCAGAGTTTGAAGGTTATGGTGCAGTCGATGGGATATGGCATTTGTAGTTGCAATCATGACTTATGTGAGGTCACCGAACTTCTTCCTGCACTGCATCCAGGTCCTTGGACCTACACTCCTGGCATGGATAACAATGGCTGTGCACTCCCACAACCAGAAGCCTACAGTGTAGTCTCCAGTGCTGCCTCAAGAGTACTTTGGTGCACACTAACTACTTTCTTGTGCCATTTTCACTCTTCTCCCTACTTAGAATGTCCTCTGTAATTAGTTCCAGCACTTTTTGCGCTAGAACGCAGCTCTTCTTTATGAAGTGCTTTAAATAGTGCTAGCCTCGTACAAACCTGGGCCACCTAATAAACCATGCAGTCAACTGCTCAATATCACAAGGTTGCATGCTTTAACCATTTAAATTAGCAGGCAACATGAAGGTTGTGTGCTGCCTGCATCAGAACAATAGCAGATCAGTTATGCTTTGTTATGCCCATATTCATTTTTGAGCTTAATTCAAATTTTCCACATTCAATCAATCTGAAGCAATCTATTATTACAGCAGTCCATATATGTACTGACATTTTGGAAAGGATACGGTGTGACTGAATAGATTTATGTACTTAAAAATAGAAGAGGATGGATGAGCTGTGTTTTGAAAGGTAAAGTCAATATTTATGACATAAGCATTTTCTGTAACTTTTAGATTAAACTTGTTAAACACTTTAATTGTCGCTGTCAAATTTAATTCATTTAAAAGGTAATTGAACATTAGTAAATAATAGTGATGTTTAATTGACAACTATAATGTTTAAATTAATGATTATATGGAAAAATGAACCAATTACATCTATAACTCCTGGAGGGGCCCTTAAATTACAAATGACCATTTGGGGGAAAGTTGCGCTTGTCAGAATGAATGCTCTTCCAGTGACACTATGCTCCACTTGTAAGGCTCTAAATACAGAATAGTCTAAATTTATATGAGCTGGTATGTCAGGAGGTATTACATTACGGTCACGTGAGTTCCCAAAATGGCATTAGAGACAAGGCTGTCTCTTTATGTTTCATCCTTTCAATTTTGCTATTTAGTCACTTTGCAACTTAATCGGAACTTTTGTTGGTACCAAGCGATGGCAAAACAATTTAATTTACTTGATACCATTTCCAACAATAAAAAAAGCAAGTTGTTCTGAATAAGTTCTGAACCCCATGCAAACCTGCCCAATGCATAAACTCCATAGCCTTCTGAAAAGTATCTAGTGAATGCTTTCTCACCACTGAATGAACCCTCCTTTGGGGATCATGTGATGGTTTAAGGTTTTAAGGCTATCTATGTAAGCAATTTGATTCTCCGTATATATAGGGAATTTAAAGACTGTTTAATGAAGAATATAAAAATAACTGAGGAATGTGAAATGATTTCAGGTCTTTAATCAAGAGTTTGCCATATTGATTGGCCAAACAGCCGCAACTTTCCAACTACTGTTGGAAAGTCATGATAAAGGTGACATTCTTTTGTGAGGAGTGGCAGTTGAGGCTGGAGGTGACATGTCATTCAGGAATCCAATGGTAACAGGTCAAAGAGTTCTTGTTGCAATGAATGGCCCCTATGGGAGGGTCTACTAAACAGTTTGCTGAAGTAAAAGCTAAGCATTTCAACAATATGGATTTGCAACCTTTTCTTTCCTCCTGGGTTACCTCTGGTATGAACATGTTTTGAAAATCCATTTTCTAAAGTTTCAATACGGTTATGACCTTTTTGAAGTAGAGTTGGGAAATTACGAATTGAAAAGTTCTACCATGTTTGCGGAATTAATGGATCAAAGTTGGTTTAGTCATATAAGGAGGAACACACTCTCCTGTTGTTAGTGTTTTGTCAAGTGGAACCCAGACTACCATGGCTCAGAATAATTTGTCTCACACAATCTGCCTTTCTTCATTTCATTAATTATACAACCAGTTACCGGGTGCTTTTCTTGGGGAACTGGAAACGTGGAACCGTTTGCCACTGCCAGGACCTTCTGCCGATTATGCCAATGATGCCATAAAGTCCAGCTGTGCACCACTTCAGACACTGAACATTTGGAACTGGTGTTCAGCCATTATTAACAACACATGGGCCAGAGAACCGGAAAGCCAGCTCCCCACTGGACAAAGTGGTGGGAATCAGGACAGGGCTTTTCCCACATGTCTGGCACAGCTGGCCAGGGCACCAGAGCCAGCCAGCCTGGACACAAATTGTACCCGGATCAGTGCTGTGCCCCAGATGAAAGAGAATGCCCAGCAATGTTGGAAGAAGGTCAAAGATCTTCCTTGTTCCACAAAGCTAAGTGCAATTATCACTCTAACGGTGCCACTACACTCACATCTCACCAAGGCTCAAGGACGACAACCCTCACTTTATCATGCAATTAATGGCGCTCGCTCACTTCATCTTCCCAAACTACTACTGCTTCTGCCCTTGGTGCTTCCTCCTCATGAACTGGGAACTCCTCACTCCCCCTCCTGCTCATACATGCCACTAACAGCTCTTCCATCCACTTCCATCATAGTCAATCCCTCTCTTCAAGAAAAACCAGCCCATCCTTGCACTATGCTTTCACAGCACTCCAAATGTTTTACCTTTAAGCCCCTGACTTGGTGCATTTGACCTGCAGGACAGACTGTGGCCTAATCCACAGATTGAAAAGACATGAATCCCTGGACTCTAGTAAAGCCAAGTATCTGACTGACCCTGACCAAGCCCTTGGGCTGGAATCGGATGAGGCCCTTGACTGACTGCGGAGGTAATCACTGACTGACTAGTCCACCTTCACCCCAGTAAGTACTGCTCTCCCTTGAGGTTCACACATGGCCATTTGCCTTAAGCACATGTAGTTTCCTTCTGAAGAAACTGCTGTGACATACCGCAGGTGGAACTGAGCATGGAGTGCTAAACAGCGACTTGTCCACCATGTGCCTGATGGATTGACTGTTCAGTGCTTGCTACTGTCTCAAACTGCCTGTATCTCCCTTCGAACTAAAGAGCAATGAAAGGCCCAGAAGCTGGCAGTCCACAATTGAGCACGAGACCCCCTGTGCATTGGGCAAGCAATACTAGCTGCATAGACACTGGCAGCCGATTAAGTCGCTGCTAACGTCACAGAATTTGGCTATGAAATCATTGTCAAGTACAGAGGCTGGCAGCCTCCAACAAGTGGTAAAGTGAGTAGGCATATGTGAAGCAACCCTAAGATACATATGTCCATATGAACACAAATGTTTAAGATACGTGTCTGTCCCAGTGCAAAACACAGTTTGGCACTAGCAAGTCTGTGTCTGTGTGCGTGTGTATGACAGTGTGTGTGTGAGAGAGTGTGTGTGCATGTGTGTGTGTGAGAGAGAGATAGAACATAGAACATAGAACATTACAGCGCAGTACAGGCCCTTCGACCCTCGATGTTGCGCCGACCTGTGAAACCAATCTGAAGCCCATCTAACCTACACTATTCCATTATCATCCATATGTTTATCCAACGACCATTTAAATGCCCTTAAAGTTGGCGAGTCTACTACTGCTGCAGGCAAGGCATTCCATGCCCTTACTACTCTCTGAGTAAAGAATCTACCTCTGACATCTGTCCTATATCTATCACCCCTCAATTTAAAGCTATGTCCGCTCGTGCTAGCCATCACCATCCGAGGAAAAAGGGTCTCACAGTCCACCCTATCCAATCCTCTGATCATCTTGTATGTCTCTATTAAGTCACCTCTTAACCTTCTTCTCTCTAACGAGAACAGCCTCAAGTCCCTCAGCCTTTCCTCATAAGACCTTCCCTCCATACCAGGCAACATCCTGGTAAATCTCCTCTGCACCCTTTCCAATGCTTCCACATCCTTCCTATAATGCGGTGACCAGAACTATACGCAATACCCCAAGTGCGGCTGCACCAGAGTTTTGAACATCTGCAACATGACCTCACGGCTCCGAAACTCAATCCCTCTATCAATAAAACCTAACACACCGTACGCCTTCTTAACAACCCTATCAACCTGGTTGGCAACTTTCAGGGATCTATGCACATGGACACTGAGATCTCTCTGCTCATCCGCACGACCAAGAATCTTACCATTAGCCCAGTACTCTGTATTCCTGTTACTCCTTCCAAAGTGAATCACCTCACACTTTTCCGCATTAAATTCCATTTGCCACCTCTCAACCCAGCTCTGCAGCTTATCTATGTCCCTCTGTAACCTGCAACATCCTTCCGCACTATCCACAACTCCATCGACTCTAGTGTCATCCGCAAATTTACTAACCCATCCTTCTACGGCCTCATCCAGGTCATTTATAAAAATGACAAACAGCAATGGCCCCAAAACAGATCCTTGCGGTACACCACTAGTAACTGAACTCCAAGATGAACATTTCCCATCAACCACCACCCTCTGTCTTCTTCCAGCTAGCCAATTTCTGATCCAAACCGCTAAATCACCCTCAATCCCATGCCTCCAAATTTTCTGCAATAACCTACTGTGGGGAACCTTATCAAACGCTTTACTGAAATCCATATACACCACATCAACTGCTTTACCCTCATCCACCTGTTTGGTCACTTTCTCAAAGAACTCAATAAGGTTTGTGAGGAATGACCTACCCTTCACAAAACTGTGTTGACTATCCCTAATCAAATTATTCCTTTCTAGATGATTATAAATCCTCTCTCTTATAATCCTTTCCAACACTTTACCCACAACCGAATTAAGGCTCACTGGTCTATAATTACCAGGGTTGTCTCTACTCCCCTTCTTGAACAAGGGGACAACTGCTATCCTCCAGTCTTCTGGCACTATTCCTGTAGACAATGACAACATAAAGATCAAAGCCAAAGGCTCTGCAATCTCCTCCCTAGCTTCCCAGAGAATCCTAGGATAGATCCCATCCAGCCCTGGGGACTTATCTATTCTCAGACTTTCCAGGATTGCTAACACCTCCTCCCTATGAACCTCAATCCTGTCTAGTCTAATAGCCTGTATCTCAGTATTCTCCTTGACAACATTGTCTTTTTCATGTGTGAATACTGATGAAAAATACTCATTTAGCACCTCTCCTATCTCTTCGGACTCTGCGCACAACTTCCCACTACTGTCCTTGACTGGCCCTAATCTTACTCTAGTCATTCTTTTATTCCTGACATACCTATAGATAGCTTTAGGGTTTTCCTTGATCCTACCTGCCAAAGACTTCTCATGTTCCCTCCTGGCTCTTCTTAGCTCTCTCTTTAGGGAGAGAGAGTGTGAGCGTGTGTGTGTGTGTGAGGGAAAGTGTGTGTGCATGTGTGTGAAAGAGTGTGTGTGAGAGAGGATCTGTGTGTGTGTGAGAGAGAGAGAGAGAGGGAGAGTGTGTGCGTGTGAGAGAGGATCTGTGTGTGTGTGTGTGTGTATTTGTGTGCGAGAGTGTGTGTGCGTGCTTGTGTGAGTGTGCATATGTGAGAGAGTATTTGTGTGAGAGAGTGTAATAAGTAATTCAAAACTGTACAAACTAATTAAGGTAGAGAGATAGTAATAATTTATCAAGGTGATGCTGTCAAAACAGGAAAGTAAGGAAGATTTTACAGACACAGAACAGTCTGGTGGGGTCACTGATAGCTTGAAATGAATCCAAGATCATGGTCGAGGCCGTCTTCATGGGTCCGGTGCTTAGCTACCAGTCTCTGCTCAGTGATTCTATGTTCTTGTGTATCTCAAATGCCGCCTTGGAGGACCCTTACCCGAAGATCGGAAGCTGAATTCCCTTGACCACTGAAGTGTTCCCCGACTGGGAGGGAACATTCCTGTCAGTCAATTGTTGCACGGTATCCATTCATCTGTTCTCTTAGCGTCTGCATGGTCTCACCAATGTTCCAAGCGTCAGGGCATCCTTGCGTGCAGTGTATGAGATACACAACATTGGCCGAGTCATGAATATCTGTCATGAATATGGTGGGTCGTGTTCCCAAGTGTGAAGGTAGTGTCCAAGTCAATGTCTTGCAGAGGTTGCCAATGACAAGGTTGTACAGTGTTGTAGTTGATGTCGTGCTGAAGGCTAGGTAGTTTGCTGCAGACAATGGTCTGTTTAAAGTTTTGCAGCTGTTTGAAGATGTGAAGTAGAGGCATAGGGAAGATCTTGGCGAGATGCTCATTGTCATCGATGACATGTTGAAGGCTGCGAAGAACATGGTATAGTTTATCTGCTCTTGGGAAGTCCTGGACAAAGAAGGGTACTCGATCAGTCATATCCTGTGTCTGTCTTCTGAGGAGGTCATTGTGGTCTTTCGCTGTGGCCCATTGGAACTGGTGATCAATCAGTTGAGCATCGTATCCTGTTCATGGCAGGTCCTCATGTGACCTGGCCAATATTATCTACCTCATACACTGTACGCAAGGATCTCTGATGCATGGAACATTAGTGAGTCCATGCAGACACTGCAACAATAGATAAATGGACACCACACAACAATCACCAGACAGGAATGTTCCCTCCCAGTCGGTGGACACTTCAGCAGTCAGGAGCATTCAGCCTCTGATCTTCAGGTAAGCTTCCTCCAAGGTGGACTCCGAGATACACAACAACACAGAATCACTGAGCCGAGACTAGTAGCTAAGCTCCAGAGCCCAAAAGATGGCCTCAACCATGATCTTGGGTTCTTATCATGCTACAGGTGGCCCCACCACACTGTTCTGTATGTGTAAAATCTTCCTCACTTTCCTGTTTTGACAGCGTCACCTTGATAATTGTTATGATCTCTCTATCTTAAATAGCTTATATAGTTTTGAATTATTGCACTCTCTCACACACACTGCCACACACACACTCACACATACACACTCTTTCACACACGCACACACAAACACTCTCACACAAATACACTCACACAGACCCTCTCTCACACACACACTCTCTCACACACACACTCTCACACACACCCACACCCACACACACATACACATCTATGGAGTGGATCATTTCATCCACGATGTTTATTTATTTGCAGATAGATTCTATTTTGTTCAAAAATAATTAATTTGTAGTCACAGTCAGTCAGTGTGGCAGCTTATAAATTTCAGCTTTTGGAATAAAACCAGCCTGATTCTGGGTTAAAACTCCAAGACAGATTCTGAACAAAGCCTCACACCTATAATTCCGTGACTGACTGCAGATGTCACCTTTTGTACATTCCTATGGCTCTGCCTGATTGTCATGACAGTACAGCACTGACATTGACGTTATAAACACCTTACGCCCAATCCAACACTCTTGTTCACCTGCAGAGACTTATTATCTGACATCCACTCACATCAGTTGATCTCTCTACCCTTGATCTCATTGCCGATAAACTCTGTCTGTGTGCCCTGTCTCTCACTGCACCTGACGATGGGGCTGCTCTCCGAAAGCTTGTGTGATTCCAAATAGACCTGTAGGACTATAACCTGGTGTCATGTGACTTCCAGCTAGTTTCTTGGCAGAGGAAAGATGTGGCATGTACAGAAGGGGAGTTGGGGTTTTAATGAGATATAAATGCATGGAAATAAGGTAATCATTGCTGAATGGTGAGATTCTGAAATTGCCATTTAAGGACTGAATGGAAAATTGAGAAAACATTTCTTAATGTTGAGACTTCGATTATTTTCATTCTCATTGTTCGTTGTTTTCCGTTTTTCACACAGCTATTTACATCACATCAGGGAGTGGAAAACATTTTCTATATTCTTTGAAATTAATGAATGTAAACCATTGTATTAATGTGGTTATTCACAAGAAATCAACATATTGATTAGTTGATCATTCAATAAAACCCTTAGCTCTTTTCTCTTAATGACTAAAAACAACGATCTGAGGAAATGAGTTCTCCAATGGGGACAGTCAGCTACAACATGATACAATTTGAGCATAGTGTGCTGGTTACCGGTCAAATTGATACTAGGCTGCATGATTGAGCAATGAGGTTGAAGGATAACTTTAATTCAAATCATTCTTAACGTGAACAGATTGTTAACAAAAGTCAAACATTGTTATTAATCCTTCTGCCTAACTTGATACTTAGTTTTTCAAAAAGTTATAAGACGTTGAACGATACCTGCAGATCCCAGCGTTCTGTTTGATTTCAGTTTTTCAGATCAGCCTAGGTCAACTCAAACATAAAAAAAAAAATCCGTTTCAGCCAATTTGTATTCAGCTTTCAGTCACACTAATGAGATAAAGAATAATAGAACTTTGAGTCAACTTCCCCAACAGAAAGTGAATCATACTCATGCAGAAGTTATTGTAACTGGTCTATGAATGGCACATGTTATTGGTTATACTTACTCACACCCAGTTAATACTTTGTGCTGGAGTTTACTGGATGTGGGAGGAGAAGATGGTGAATCTAGGATCTAAGTTAACCAATCAGATTGAAGCGCTGGAAAATTAGCAGCACAAAGACTGCAGGATTAATGTATGCATGAACAGCATAACAAAATAGGAGCGCTGATGAAACGACAGTTCACGTGCTCCCTGCGCAGATCTTGCAATTCAATTAAACTTCAGCACGCTGCACCCTTGATGGTACCTCTTCCTGTAAGATAATTGTCATATAGTAAAATACCATTTCATTTGTTTCTAGTCAAACAATCCCTTAAGCATCAATCTAATCTGCTATCTTATTCCAAACAAATATTATCTATATTATTAAACGTAATCTGCTGAAGAATTCTTGGTGAGTTGTTGCAGTGTATCTTGTGATGGGACAAGCTGAAGTCATGGTGAGTTGGTGGTTTAAGAAGTGATGTTTAAGGTGGTGGATGTGATTTCATTAAATGGATTGCTATGTCCCTGGAAAGTAATGAGCTTTTTGTTGGCTGTTGCAACTCCATTCACCCAGGAAAGTGAAGACTATTTCATCACCCAGCCTAGGTGCACCTTGTAGATGATGGGAGAGAAGTTGAATGGAACAGAAGGTGAATTACTTACAACAGAATATCCAGCCTCTGATCCATTCATGTAACCACAGTATGTACGTAGCTGGTTCAGTTACTGTCTGACTCATGGTAACCCTTGATGGCCAGAGACTGAGTGACAGTAACACAGTACCATTGAATCTGAAGTGAAGGTGATTAGATTCTCTTATCAATATTTGTCAATTCCTGTGATGAAGCTGAGATGATTAACTTTCAGTAACCAAAAACACCAGAAACTGTAAACCTGGAATGACTTCCTCCTGCGCAGACTTTTCTCCCTGATTCCAAGTGCGTTTAATTTAACTTCTTGGCATGATAGTTAGTCAAATTTCGTCTTGATGTCAAAGCCAATTACCGTCACCTCACACATGAAGTTCAGCATTTCTTCATCGTTGAACCAACATTGCAATGAGGTCCAAGTGAATGCAAACTAAGCAAAAACCACTTGCATTTATGAAGCACTTCTCATGTAATCAAACATACTAGAGCATTTCACAGAAGTGCTATAAACTGAAATTTGGAACCAAGATAAATATTCGATATTAGGGCAGATGACCAAATGCTTGTTCAAAGAGCAAGTTGCAAAGGAGTGTTTTAAAGAAGGAAAGGGAAGGGACAAAGATGTCTGAGGAAGGAATTTCAGACCTGAGCGACTTGACACCTGAAGATAAGGCAACTAATAGTGGAATAATTAACTTTTCAAGGGGCCCGAGCAAAAGGAGTGCAGGTATTTTGCGGGGGGTGGGGGGTGAGGTCATATGATTACAGAGATAGGCAGGAGCAAAGCCATGGAGGGAATTGAAAATCAAGGCTGGCATTTTTAAAATCAAGACAGTACTTCACTGGGAACCAGTGATGGTCAGTGTGGACATGGGTGATAGAGGAATGGGATTTGTGGTGAGCTCAAACAGAGAGAAATGGGTTTTGGATGATGACACATTTACAGAAAGTTGAATATGGGAGGACAACAATGGGTGCATTCAAATAGTGTAGAGGAATGAAAAAGCATTGGAGTGGATCTTAGCAATATATGAGCTACATTGGTGTGGGGTCATGAAATGATACAGTGATGGGAAACAAAGGGACTTAGTGATAGAGGAATCAAGATGAATGGATGCTCACCTCAGTACCAAATGTGGCAGAAAGGTTGCACACATCCCCCATTCCCAATTCCTTTGCCTCCGCCGCATCTGCTTCCAGGATGGGGCATTCCACTCCCGAACATCTCAGGATGTCCTCGTTTTTCAAGGACTGCAACATCCCCCCCTCAGTGGTCGAGAACGCCCTCGGCCGTGTCGCCCGCATTTCCCGCAACTCATCCCTCACACCCCCTCCCCGCAATAACAACCAAAACAGAATCCCCCTCATCCTCATGTACCATCCCACCAATCTCCGGATCCAATGCATCATCCTCCATCACTTCCACCATCTGTAATCTGACCCCACCACCAAAGACATTTTTCCCTCCCCACCCTTATCTGCTTTCTGGAGGGACCACTGTCTCCGTGACTCCCCTGTCCGCTCCACACTCCCCTCCAGCCCCACCACACCTGGCGCTTTTCCCTGCAGCCGCAGGAAGTGCTACACCTGCCCCTACACCTCCCTCCTCACCCCCATCCCAGGCCCCAAGAAGACTTTCTACTTCAAGCAGATATTCACCTGCACGTCTGCTAATGTGGTATACTGTATCTGCTGTACCCGTTGTGGCCTCCTCTACATCGGGGAAACCACGCGGAGGCTTGGAGACCGCTTTGCAGAACACCTACGCTTGGTTTGCACTAAACAACTTCACCTCTCAGTCGCGAACCACTTCAACTCCATCTCCCATTCCTTAGACGACATGTCCATCCTGGGCCTCCTGCAGTGCCACAATGATGCCACCTGAAGGTTGCAGGAACAGCAGCTCATATTTCGCTTGGGAACCCTGCAGCCCAATGGTATCAATGTGGACTTCACAAGCTTCAAAATCTCCCCTCCCCCAACCGCATCCCAAAATCGGCCCAGCTCGTCCTCACCTCCCTAACCTGTCCCTCCTCCCACCTCAAGCTCCACCCCCATCTCCTACCTACTAGCCTCATCCTGCCCCCTTGACCTGTCCATCCTCCCTGGACTGACCTATCCCCTCCCTAACTCTCCACCTACACTCACCTTTACTGGGTCCATCCCCGCCTCTTTGACCTGTCTGCCTCCTCTCCACCTATCCTCTCCTCTATCCATCCTCTATCCGCCTCCCCCTCTCTCCCTATTTATTTCAGAACCCCATTCCCTCCTCCATTTCTGGAGAAGGGTCTAGGCCTGAAACATCAGCTTTCCTGCTCTTCTGGTGCTGCTTAACCTGCTGTGTTCATCCAGCTCGACACTTTGTTATCTCTATTGCACACAATCTTGTTTGGTTTCAATGTAGTTGGTAAGGGCAGGGATGAAGTTTGTTTTAGGGACCAAATGAAATGCACCTTGTGTCTCCACTATTGTAGATCCATTTGTTAGTTGGAAATTTCTGCTCATTTATGGATGTCAGACAAGTAAGCTGACAATTTTGTGTTAGTCAACCTGTTGGGAAAGTTGATGGTGAGATAAAGCATTAGTTAATGGGTAAATGGTGATTAAGTCCTGCTTGATAGCACCATCAAGGACACATCCCATCACTTTACTGATGATTGAGAATAGACTGATGGAATGATTTTGCCCAGTTTGGATACGTCTTGCTCCTTGTGGTCAGGACATGCCTGGACAATGATCCACTTTGTCAGGAAAATGCAGTGTTGTAGTTGTTTTGCAACAGTTTAGCCTGAGGCACAGCTAGTTCTGGAGCACAGCTTTTCAATATTATATTGAGAATGGTACCTGAGTCCATGAATTTTGCTGTATCATTGCAGCAAAACATTATCAAAACATTGCATCAACATTATCTAATACCATGTCGAGTGAATCGAAGTAGCCAAAGATTGGTTTCTTTGATGGTGGGCACTTCAGGAAGAGGTTGAGGTAGATCACCAACTCAGCATGTTTGACCAAAATTTATTTCTGACAAATGTTTCAGTTTTTTTTTGCTGGTGATTGCCATGATCGAGGATGGAAATATTCCTGGAATAGCCATATGTTAGTTTTGTTTAATTATTCGTAACAATTTACAACTGGACTTGGCCTGAAGGACTTTGGTCTGATCCATTAGTTGTCTGATCTGTGTTGATTTTTGACAATAACTTTTCAACTTCCACATATCTGCCTTCAGCTGACGGTGCTTTGGGATGTGTTCTTTAGCGGGAGTTTTATTAAGGTGGTAGCAGTCTTGACCACCGGCTGGAGAGATTGTGAGAGACGTCTAATGCCTCTTTTGGTAAGGTCTAACAGTGTTGTACATCAATAGGCAGTTAAGAGGTCAATGGTGATAATTCCATGGGATCAGGACCCTGGAGACAGGGAGTTAAACCTCCACCAATAGCTGCCAGCCAACAAGACATTGGCAGCTCTAGTGAACAACAGTGCCACTTGGGAGGCAGTGTCTGCTGCAGGAATGATACCCACTGGAGAACCAGGATCATGGAGTGGCCTGGGCCCAAGGTCTTGGATGGGGAAGGGATTTCACAAAGTAAGGTCGCTGGGGACGGATGGGTGAAGTGGGGAATCTCAGAGACCTGCTTCCTCTTTGCTATGTCCCTCAATCAGGCACCAGGTGCCTTTGAATTAAGTTCCCTCCGTGTTCATTCCCCAACCTGAGAGACCTCAAGCAGCTTGAGCTTTTTTAAATTCACTCATGGGTTATTGACATCCCAACATTTATTGTTGGTCCCTGGTTGCCCTTGAGAAGGTGGTGGGGAGCTGCCTTCTTGAACTGCTGTGGTTCACATGCTGTAAGTTGACCCACCAAGCCCTTAGGGAGGGAATTCTGGGATATTGACCCAGCAACAGTAAAGGAATGGTGATATATTTCGAAGACAGGATGGTGAGTGAATTGGAGGGGAACTTGGAGGTGATGGTGTTCCCACATGTCTGCTGCCCTTGTCCTTCCAGATGGAAGTGGTCGTGGGTTTGGAAGGTGCTGTCTGAGGATCTTTGGTGAATTTCTGCAGTGCATCTTGTAGAAAGTACACACTGCTGCTACTGAGCGTTGGTGGTGGAGGGAATGGATTCTTGTGGATTTAGTGCCAATCAAGTAGGCTGCATTGTCTTGGATGGTGTCAAGCTTCTCAACTGTTCTTGGATCTGCACCTATCCAGGCAAGTGGGGACTACTCCATCACACTCCTAACTTGAGCTTTGTAGATAATGGGCAGGCATTGGGCAGTCAGGAGTGAGTTACTTGCTGCAGTATTCCCAGCTTCTGGCCTGCTCTTACAGCCACTGTGTTAATGTGATGAGTCCAGTTGAGTTTCTGGTCAATAATAACCCCCAGGATGTTGATAGTGGGGAATTCAGTGATGGTAACACCATTAAATGTCAAGGGGCGGTGGTTAGATTGTCTCTTATTGGTGATGGTCAAAGCCTGGCATTTGTGTGGCATGAATGTCACTTGCCGCTTGTCAGCCCATGCCTGGATATTGTCCTGGTTTTGCTGTATTTGAGCACGGACTGTTTCAGTATTTGAGAAGTCGCGAATGGTGCTGAACACTGTGCAATCATCAGCAAACATCCCCAACTCTGACTTTTTGATGGAGGAAAGGTAATCGATAATCGATGAAGCAGCTGAAGATGCTTGGGGCTAGAACAATGTCCTGAGGAACTCCTGCAGAGACATCCTGGAACTGAGAAAACTGACTTACAACAAACACAATCATCTTCCTATTTGCCAGGTGGGACTCTGACCAGCAGAGAGTTTGCCCCCGATACCCATTGATTCCAGTTTTGCTAGGGCTCCTTGATGCCACAGTCGGTCAAATGCAGCCTTGATGGAAGGACTGTCACTCTCACCTCACCTCTGGAATTCAGCTCTTTTGTCCATGTTTGAACTAAGGCTGTAATGAGGTCAGGACCTGAGTGGCCCTGGTGGAACCCAAACTGGGCATAACTGAACAGGTTATTGCTGAGCAGATGCCGCTTTATAGCACTGTTGATGACACCTTCCGTCACTTTGATGATTAAGAGTAGACTGATAGGGCAGAAAATGGCCCGGTTGGATTTGTCCTGCTTTTTGTGTACAGGATATTATTGGGCAATTTTTCACTTTGTCAGGTATATACCAGTGTTATAACTGTACTGGAACAGCTTGGCTAGGGAAGCAGCAAGTTCAGGAGCACAAGTCTTCAGTACTATTGCCGGAATATTGTCAGGGCCCTTAACTTTTGCAGTATCCAGTGTCTCCAAAAGTTTCTTGATATCACGTACAGTGAATCAAGTTGGCTGAAGACTCTTATATGTGCTGTGGGGTGCATTGGAGAGTGCAGAGATGGATTATCCACTCAGCATTTCTGGCTGAAGATTGCTGCGAATGCTTCAGCCTTATCTTTTGCACTGTTGTGCTGGGCTCTTGCATCGTCGAGGATGGGGATATTTGTGAAGTCTCCTCCTCCAGTGAGTTATATAATTGCCCACCACCATTCAAAACTGGATGTGGCCGCAGAGCTTAGATCTGATCCGTTGGTTGTGGGATTGCTTAGCTCTGTCTATCACTTGCTGCTTATACTGTTTGGTGTGCAAGTAGTTTAGTTTGGTGGCTTCACCAGGTTGATACCTCATTTTTGCGGTCTGCCTGGTGCTGCTCCTGGCATGCCCTCCCACACTCTCCATTGAACCAGGGTTGATCCCCTAGCTTGATGGTAATGGCTGAGTGGAGGATATTTTGGGCCATGAGGTTACAGATTGTACTGGAGTACAATTCTGCTGC
This sequence comes from Ginglymostoma cirratum, assembly GCA_024137785.1. Lineage (NCBI taxonomy): Eukaryota > Metazoa > Chordata > Chondrichthyes > Orectolobiformes > Ginglymostomatidae > Ginglymostoma > Ginglymostoma cirratum. The sequence continues at coordinate 60,087,884 of JAHRHZ010000013.1, forward strand.
TGTTGATGGCTGACAGCGCCTCATGGATATTCAATGTGGAGTTGGGTCACTGGATCTGAAACGTTAACTCTGATTTCTCTTCACAGGTGCTGCTGAGCTTTTCCAACAACTTCTGTTTTTGTTTGTGTTTGACTTGCCAGATCTGTTCTAAGTCTGTCCCATTTAGCATGGTGATAGTGCCAAACAACACGATGGAAGGCATTCTCAGTGTGAAGGCTGGACTTTGTCTCCACTCTTGCTGATACTCTCATGGACAGATGCATCCTCAGCTGACAGATTGGTAAGGATGAGGTCAAGTATGTTTTTTCCCTCTTGTTGGTTCCCTCACCACCTGTTGCAGACCCAGTCTAACAGCTATGTCCTTTAGGACCTGACCAGCTCGATCAGTAGTACTGCTGCCAAGCCACTCTTGGTGGTGAACTTTGAAATCCCCCACCGAGAGTACATTTTGCATTCTTTAGTACCCATCCTAATTGCCCAAAGGGCATTTAAGAGTCAAACACATTGCTTTGGGTTTGCAGTCACATGTAGGCCACAAATGAGAGTAGCCAATTTCCTTCCCTAAAGGATAACTGTGAACCAGATGGGTTTTTACAACAATTGCCAATGGTTACACATTCTCCATTAGGTTAGCTCTATGTTCCAGATCTTTGTTATTGAATTAAATTGTCACCATATTCCACGGTGAGATTTAAATCCATGTTCCCAGAGCATTGGCCTGGGTTCTGGATTGCTAGTCCAGTGACATTGCCACTATGCCACTACTTCCTAAAATGGGATTTCCACTGACTTTCTTCCAAAGGTATGGAATCAAATTGGGAGAATACACTAATCCACCAACAACTCCTGCCCCGTGCTGCCTCCCGATCCCTCCCACCCAGATCCCAGATTAATCACCCAGCATGTAAACTGAAACCTCAAACTTGTTAGATTCTCTGTGTGAAGTTACAAAGTTATGCTCAACATGTCAGAATTTAGTGTTTAACCTTTTCTATTAATGAACAAAGTCAGACAGTGATAAATAAAGGTAACAATCTTGAATAGCCAAGACAATCAAATTGTATGTTTTCTTTATTGAGTTAATGTACAGAAATTGCATCCAAAACCAAAAAAACACAAACTAGAAACACCAAATACCAATAATAAGAACGGAATAAGGCAATCAAACGCATTCCTCCAGAGAACTACTTAACATCCATCTCCAATCATGTCATCAATAAATATAATGAAGAGCATTAAAATGTTTTTCATTTGCTATGTTACTTCATAAAGCATTGTTAGATAAAATAGTGGAAAAGGATAGAAGAATTGTATTATGCTTTCCTGACACTTGACATTTGCTTTTGTCAAATTTTACCAGGTATTTCCAGTTCACACCAGATTTTTCTCATCTTCACTCGAGTCATTATTCTCCTGTGAGAAATCCTGCTGATTACCATAAAACGACAGATTGCTGTAACATTTTGTTCCGTGTCCCACTTCTAAGTTAATTTCTTGTTGTAGCACATCTGACTTTCAGAGCCAGTGCCAACATGTGTAAATCGATCAAAGTCTGTAGTACAACGTGTATAGCTGCAGGACTTTGGAAGCTGCTGTCTCTGATTCCTTGGTGTTTGATATATTGGTGTTTATGAAAGTAACAATGCTTAACTAATTTGCAAAAATGCAAAGTAAATGTGAGGGTGTTTTTTTAACATTTATCCAGCAGGAACCCAATTATATCTATATGCAACATTACACAGGAAAATCTATGAGCATGACATCAACCCTGAACCACGTTTTTCTATCTTTAGATTCAGGGAAGGAATGGGTTTAAAATAATGAATTGTACACAGAGAGACATAAACTACACTAGCCTCAATATCTCTGTACCTGCACATCACATGTACGGCTCTCTCTAAAATGAAAATCTATTTCCCTAAAGTTAAATAAAATCCTGCTTTCCTTCCTTCCTCCATTCAAATTCTCATATAATTAAATGTTATGTTTTATCACTTTTTTTGCTTTTTTGCTACAATCTCACCTCTTTGTTTTTCCATTTTACTTTCACATACGCTATACATCTTATTATTTCCCCCATTGTGTTTTCAGCGTTTTATCCACATTTTCTCTCGTTTTCGCTGTTCCAGCAACATTCTAAATAGTGTCCTACATTTTCAACATTTTGAACCAGCTCCCAAGTGTAGGAACCTGTATGTTGTTGCCACTATTGACAAGGTGTAGCTTCTGTGCTTTGACAATGTGGTTACAGATTACAAATCTTACTTCTACGATTGAACTGTTAGTAGCAGCCGAGGACTAACTAAACATAAATTAAATGATGATCCTGTACCTTTATCTCAGTAAGTTCTTCTGACACATATACAAATAGACCAGACCATTTAAAAAGAGATAATCTGCGCACCTTATAATTTTTCTGCACTAATCCTTTGGGGCCTGTCCATAGCTTATATCATGATGGTTGACTGTGAATGCATGTTGTAATTAGTCAATACACAGTAATTTAAGTACAACATGTAGCACTTGTCTGATGCAAAAAATCGATTGGACGTGTGATATAAGAACTACAGTGTACCAAACATGGCTCATAAATTATTTTGAACTTGGAGATATAATATATTAAGGTACCAATACATGGACAAGGCAGTTTCATACTTGAAGCCCCCATTCAGTGAAGTTTCTCTCAGGCACTCTTCAGTAGACATTTCCCCACAAGGATAGGAAACAGTGGATAGCTGTTCATCATTTAATTCAGGTCTAATGTGTAGCATGAGCATAAAGACTTCAATAAAAAATAAGACTTAAAAGGTCAGACAAAGAGAGTTGAAAGGAAGAAAATATGACAAATTTAAACTAATATTTCCTGTCATTCTGAAAGACAAGTGTTGAAATGCACAACGGTTTATTATTTGGTTACTTCAGCATCCCTAGGATAGGGACCGGAAAATGGCCAGGATTCCTGCTCCTGCTCACTGTCCAGTGATTGCTGCTGGAAAGTTTACTTGCACGGCAATTGGGTGGGGACAGGATTGGCCTTATTGTGATTCCCTTCTGTCCAGTCAAATTGCCTGCCAACATTCGATGTACACGCTCACGTGTACAGAACTGCAACTCAACCTAAATGCCATAAGGCTTCCAGCGCCCATGGGACAATACCTTCACAGGAGTCACTACCTCCAGGAGAAGAGGGGTTAAATGGAAGAAAGCTGAAAAACGAATTCAGGCACTTGTCAATTATGCCGAATTTCAAGCAAATGATTAAATTTACATGACTCCCAATTTTACGGACTAAATCCCTTAATGAATATACATGAAGTATAATAATCTGCTCAAACTAAAAGTATTTTATTCACTTGAATGTCCAACTGCATAACTTATGCTTTCTATAAATAACACTGGAAACACCCCAAAGCTAAACAAGTAGCTCTGGTGTCTGCAGTCATCACTGAGAATTTGCCCATGCACACCACAATGAACACTTGGGGAGAGACAACATGAAAAGTACACCAAAGAATATTAAACTAAATCACTCTATTTTACATATACAATGACACATCTATTTCAGTTTGAAAACTAAAGATACAAATATGAATACGCAGGATACACACTTCAAAAACATGCTCATTTTAGCTAATTATTTGTATTAAAGAGAATTTGTAAAATAGCCTAAATAAACAAGTATTTGAATCATTCTGATTTTGTTTGTGCAGAAATAGAGTTTTGAAACATATTTAGATTGTAGTAATGTGTTTCTAAACCACTCAGCAATATGTTTACAAAGGATATAACATTTTCCCTGTGGGATGGAATATAGTGAATCTCCATGGACTTTTAGAGAGTAATTTTTTTAATCTAATGCCACATATTACACTATGATATGCCCAATATACAGCATCTGTTCATTTCATTTATTCTGAGGACTGAGGAGCAATCACTTGATGTTTCAATTGCCATAGTGACAACAACGAAATAAGATTATTTTTTCAACGTCCTCCACAGCTACCTGACATGTGACATAAAGCGATACTGAAAACACTATGTGAGGATAGCTGAGAGATCGACAAGAATTAAAACTGTACTACTTAACAGCCCAATTCAAAACAATATAAACTTCAAGATTCAAATACAAAATTGAAAAATGCTGTCCTTCTTCAAAGGTCTATTCTTAAAAACAAAAACCTTCCCACATTTTAGTTTTTTTTTTGATAATAAACCTCCTGCCAACCTTCACAATTCATCTGGACCCACTTCTACAAATACCAGGGACACAAGAAGTGCAGAGGACTGATCCACGGTCATCTGAGGTCCAGTTCAGCCTGCTAGCAGGGTGTGTGTGAAAGGACTGGCACTTTGTACACAAATGTGATGCTTCATCAAAAATACAGCCAAATTAAAAAAAAAAAGAATCTGAATCATTGAACAAGTCTGATTTGATATACAGGAACATTTTGTAGATGTATTAACATCATAATTTTGACACTAGCTCTTTCTGTGGCTATTAAGTAACGCAGCTTTAAGTCTTTCTTTAGCTGAACTCAGGACTCTGCTTCACTTCTGCCACTGAAGGAACTGCCTCATCACCTTTTCTTTCCATGGTTACTACAACCGTTTCTGTATTCGCAATATTTGTAACCGTTGCTGGGAGATTATCTTCACCTACTTCAACAGCTCCTGGTGTGTCCACTTCCTTTGCTGCTTCTGTACCTGTGACCTCACCCTTGGAACTTTCTCCTACACCTTTGACAGCTACTTCTTGTCCTTCCGCCCCACTTCTTTCATTTTTCTTTTTTATATTCATATGAAATGGTTTTGAATCAACGATGGACTTTTTGATTCTCTCTCCTGAAATCCTTATCTTCTCTCTCCGGTCTGGAGGGACTATTGTGTTACTGAGCCGATTCATCTGTTTCCCAAAGTTTTGTTTGGTTTTCTGCATGTTTTCTTTTGAAAAAGCCTTCTTTATACTATCTACCCGCTTCATGCCTGATTTTCTGAGGCGTGCACTTGCAGTTTCTTCATTATAAACAAATTCTTCATCGGAGGAGAGGTCTGGTGGTGGTGTAGCAGCAGTTGCAGTGTGTTCTTCTTCTGCAGCTGCCACATTCCCTTCGTGAGGCAGGTTTTTATAGACAACTGAGGAGGGCATTTGATTTTCTTCCTGTGAAGGCACAAAATGCAATTTTTATTCTGGACTTCTATCATGTAGGATGTTCTTCAATATTTTTCAACATGAAAATCGCATGCGAAGTAAACTACTATATTTTTAGGCAGCTTACATTTTCTCTCCTCTTGTATCTGAACATAAATTAATTCTGGCACATCTCCATGAATTAACTTTCTAACAGCTTCTTAGTGAGACAGTGAATTGCTTTTAAGGGATTTCATCATAACATCGTTATACTGTCAATCTCTCTGGAGCGGTCTGTTTAATTTTCCTCAAAACAATTTATGTTTTCATCCAAGTCTTGTTTCATAAAACGGAATAATCCCCCTGGGTCCCAAACTGACATGTCAGGGTGTTCCAGTACCAATGCTGAAATTCTTCCTCCTAATGTTGCTAATTATGGAGAGAGAAATCCCTGATTAAGTGCCTGTAAGCTAACATCCCAAGGTATAATTTCAGGACTCAAATAATCACTATTTAAGTCACTAAATGGTCCTCATCATAGCATTCTTGCATAATCTTGCAAAATGGGGCAAACATATATATTTGCATCTCTTCACTTTGCAGAGACAGATTTTAGATCAAGTGAATTAGATACTAAGTAAATTGTTTCTACTCCCACATGTTTTAATGTACTGAAACCACGTCTCCCTCCAACAGCCGCCAACACTCCTAGTCATACAAAAACAATATTCAATAAGTACTTGATATTTATCGATAAAGAATATTCCAACAAGTTTCGATCACTAATGTACACGGTTAGTTGAACTGAGGTAGTTGTCAGTTCATTAATTTTTGTCTTTGTGCCCTAGGTTACAGAAGGAAAAAAATCAGGGATGCCAGATTCTGACGAAAGGTCGTTAACCTGAAATATTATCCCTATTCCTCTCTCTGGAGAGGCGGCTACACTTGCTCAGTGTTTCTCGTGTTTTCTGATTTTATTTCAGGATTACCTCCTGCTACTGATTTCAACTCCTGCAGGAGTTACTGATATATGGACATATGAGCTCACAATCATAATCATGTATAATGTCCTCCACCATCACCTCTGCCGTTAAATAGTCTGCCAACAATGAGTGGGTAGGCTTGCGTGTGACTAATAGACATTTGGATGAAGTGCCGGAGGTCAATTGGGACACATAGAATGGTGCATTAGCCAAGGATTAGTGCCTTCATGGAAAGGGAAAAATACACAGGAAATCAATTATTTTGACAAATGTACTTAGACATTTAAATGGATTGGACAACAAAGATTGTAGCCGTTTCCTTGTAGTTCTTTGAAATGTAATACAGGTCTTTAATTGTCTGCCACCAAAACAGACAGAAGGTAAATTATACCAATGTTGAGCTATCTAGGGTCATTTGCAGAGTAATCTGCAAAAATCTAGCATTCATTTGATAGGTGATAGCACAGTACACACTATATGAGAACCTTCATCTTATCATGCTATCTATAAACATGTTAAAATAATTCCCAAAGAAATGGCGACTGCAGCATGTTTCATTATTGTAAATTACGTTACAATAGTCTATGGAAAATATTGGCAGTCACATTGTGAAATTTCTAAATATGTTTTCAGGAATTCATCTTTACACAAACTCCACTCACTGATCTTTCAAAACGGAACCAGTGATGTGAGTCGGACGATTAAACACATGGTATCCCTGCCTGCGTATTATTTTTCAGGTGGCCAGCAAACAGTTGCTGTTCCAGTGTCTTTGGTCTTCAGGCAGATGGCACAAAGCCTACTGGTATATTAATATCACCCTGCACTGTTGTATGAAGTTACACCTGTTAATCCAAAATGATTTGTTGTTTCAGCCATTTTATTTAAAAAGCAATTATTGAACTTCAGAGCTGTGGCATGCAAAAGAGGGGAAAGGAATTGCTTGGCGATTGTATGATTTAAAAAAATATTTCACAGGTGTCCTGTTTGGAAAGAAACGCTGTAGACTGACTTCATTAACACATACCTTGCTGGATAGACTTGAACTCAGAATCGTTAGCTCAGTATCTGTGATGACTACGCCATATTTCATACATCTAACACCAAGACAAACTCTTAGAAATTTTGCTTAAACTGTATAAATTATCTGAAACAGAATGTACCTGGAATATGACCACTCGGAATTTATTCCTTTTGAGCAGCTCACGGTGGTTTCCTTCAACTTTTTTGACCTGAGCATTTGTTTTATCCAGTCGTTGTCTCACATCTTTAACATTAGCATTGATCTTCTGGGTTTTCACCAGTAGCTTTGAGACTGTCGTGTCTGTGGTCAGGTGAGCCTTATTAAGCTTTGCGACATCAATTTGTATCTCTTTAACAGTGTTTTCTATTTCCAGTTGCTGTTGCTCCATTTTCCGCTGAGTTTCATTAACACTGTCAACAATCCCGGCCACTTTTTCCAGGAGAGTTAATACTGTTAGTGGGTCAAGTGGAGAAGCCTCCCCTTCGCCTCTAGCAGTGGGATTTATACCAAAAGCAAGGTTGCTAGAGTCTGAATACACTCGTTCCTCAGCCATGTTGCTGGTGGTTCAGAAAGCTCTCCTCTTGTGTCTAATTTAAAACATGAACTTTGTGTGAGTGTAGGCTAGGGGGGCCAGAACCAATACTGTGTTCCACTCTGTGTTGGCAGTGATTCATCAACCAGCCATTCTCCCAGATGATCCAAGATTAAAAGGGCAGTGTGTGACTCCACCTACCTCTGGAAGCCACCCATTTTTTACGGCTGTCATGCATCCATCCTGAATTACTTGAGTGCTTACGTACATGAAGATGGATTCTAACCCTGAGTGTGGAAAATACCTTTTGACTCTCACACTGGTGATTGAACAGCTGTCCGCCTCCAGTAAAATCTGAAATCTCATCTTACAGCTCTTTTAACTGCAGTGCATAGCTGCCTTTTTATTTTGGTCATCATTATAAGTTATAGAACAAGGTGTTGTTAGGCAGAGTTTTAACAAACACAGATATACACACATCAGAAATCAAAACTGCTATTTTAATAACGCACAAACATGCTTCTTTCAGTGTTGTGTTTTTTAACAATTTTCATGGTTGTTAAGCTGAATTTTTATCAGCTTGCATATGTAGTTAAATATTAAGGACACAATGTTGCCATGTAGTTTCAAGGTTAGAGGCAGGTTGGGGAGCTAGGGACAATGGGGATAAATATTCCCACACAACCAAAGTGTTACGTGATAACGATTTACAAAACCATTCAAAAGTAACTCCCTGCCCACTCTTGTTTATCACTCTCAAAAAACCTTGGTTCCACTCTTTCTTCAAAGATCTAAAGGAAGTGATGCCATTTGAGCCATTGATGGCTTGTTGAGCAGATTGATGATACAATTCAGATCTGCACATATTTCTCTTTGTCTAATTCCCATTGTATTCTCTTCCATTGACCCACCTGGCTGCAATTCAAACTTAATGACAATGATTACAAATTTACACTAAATTCTCGTTTGAGAGTTAGAAATTAAAAATTACTTTATGGAAAAGAATTTGTACAGCAAATCTAATTTACCATTAAGTAGGAGAAGCATGGCACTGTGGGCAAGTAAGTTACAGATATTTATTGCATGTAGAATGAGATGTGTAAAGAGTAGATTAAGGTAATACTTTTAGGTATTAAAGAAGGTAGAATTGAAACTTTTTTCAACATGGTTTCTGTTTGGATCAGGATCAGAAGAACACTGAAATAATTAGATCACTCTGCTTAATTTCAGATTATTGGTGAAATTTAATAAAAGGAAAGGTAGCTGAAAATAGTAAGCAAATTTATGGACAGGTAGAGATAATTAATTCTATGCTCCCCTCCTCTCCTGAAGACAGTGATTGATGCCTAAATAGGATACCATGGTACCAGTAACCATTCAGTTCCTCATGCAGGAGACTCTTCACAGATGAAGCAAGTTATTAGTCACTGATTGCTATGACATTTAATTGTGGACAGTCCTTACTCAACATCCAGACACTTCAGTTTGTATTTTGGGTTAGATTTATGCTCTGTGACAATTGAAATTAGTGTCTTACTCTCTTCTGGAAGGTGACTGACGTCTCACGGTGTCAGTGCACTCAGTATTCTGAGCTACATTATTGTTTTTGGATTGATTCTCACACAGAAGCACTTCACACTAATGCAAAAATGTCAATTGCATCCAATGCAAACTGGACCTGACGCACAACTAACAATAAAGGAGGTGGCTGCATATGCTTTAATAAATTAAGAATTTGGGTGAATTTGTTCCCAAGGATTAATTTCAAGTCTTCTGAACTCAATTTTTTTTAAAGTTAAATTTAGTCATAAATAGTATTTTTGTTTCATCCTGGACAAGGTGTGGGGAAGAAGTCTGACAAAAGAGTTGTATTTTGAAACATGATCAAAGTTTTTTCTGAAGAAGTCAAATTTAGCTGAATTGATCGGGGTCCCATTACTGGATGGGGAACTATGGGGGACATTATGTCTTTTTGCACCCAAAGTCCAACCATATTTCAATGCAATCAGGCACTTAATTGCATAGCGTTTAGCTTTCTGTCCAATCAAGTTCCCAGTCGGGTAGAAATCTCACCCTACCAAGTACTCTCCAATACCAAAGATGTCACTGAGAGCACTGACTACTGCTGGCATTCCATACAGTCCTGCAAGAATTGGCCATGGATCCTCAGGCAGAACTGAGTGTGGACTGGATGTGGATTGCTGGCTGGGGTTAAGTGGAAGGGGGAGGAAATTCGATAGCAAATCAGAAGGCTGACTTCCTGCGGGGTCCTTTCTTGATATTGGGTCCATCAATCAGGCACAGAATTCCTGCGAATGAGGAACTCCTTCCAGGCATTGACAACCTGACAGGAATTTCTGGGCAACTTTCAGCAGATGCTTGGAGACTTGTGCAAGTCCTACTGAATCCCAGTAAATCCTGGTGATTCAGGGATAACTACACTCAAGTGGCAGGCTAACGAGGTGAGATTCCAAAGTTAAGCCTTCTCCATCTCCCACTAAATTGAGAAAGGTTTTCCAGATACAAGGATGAGAAGTGGATGTTCCTGCTGGATTCTCTCAGTCCCCTCACTATCACGCCTGATTTGGCAGATTCCATTTAATGCCGTCCCATATCTCAGAACATTGATTTATAGAATCATACAGTACTGAAGAAGCAATTAACTTACTGTTGTCAATGATGGCATTATCAACTACATTATTTTGCTGGGAGTGATACTACGAATTATTTAAACAGATAATCACAATGATAGTTGAACTGCCAACGACTATCCTTTGGAGCTCTTTTGAGTTCAAATCTGTGATAAGGAGGAATAGTCATTTAAGTCACTATGTGCTGTCCCACCTCAAGGGTCAGAGATACTTGTGTGCACTGAGAGGGCACCCACACCAGTAGGAAACTTTCTGTGTGACTAGTGGCACTAATGTGAGGACACAAAGGGCAAATTATTGCCCTTCTTTATTTTGAGACGCCAATTTCTGCACACAAGTAGATTATTCAGCAATAGATGACTCCTCTTTCAGTTGAAATACAACCGCACCCTGCCATATTTATCCCATTTTTCTATTTTGGAAAGATTTGTCCTATCAAGAGGGAACGAACAGCGCAAGTTAGGAACAAAAATCAGAAATCGCTGGAGAAACTCAGCAGGTCTGTCAGTTTCTGTGGAGAAAAAGCAGAGTTAACATTTCAGGTCCAATCAGCAAACTCAGTGGTGCTGTAATAACTCTCGCTGTAGCACTAGAGGGATCATTAAAATGTCAAACTGCTTCAAAAGCCTGAGAAAGGAAGAGTTTCAGATGGATTGCACAGGGGAATCTATTAGATTTTCTCATTTCTGCAAATCTCAATTTGGTGTAGTCAGAATTTTTATCCATTGTGAATGGAGCTGTCAAAATTAGCAGAAAATTTTAAAGAGGGATATTCTCTGAAAATAGATTTTTAAATATGTTTAAGTTAATCCTAAATCAAACAACGGAAGAGCAGAAGGTCAGCGATTAGAAACTGCTGAGTCAAGAATTGAATTCTGTGCCTGAAATCTAGATGTGAACAATCCAGAGAAAGGGACCACTGAAATTGGCAGCCAGTTGTGACAATTTTGAATTATTTTCCTTCCCAGACCCACTTGGGATACTTTCTATGTCAAAAGGTGCTATAAGAATGCAAGTTACTGTTTTACGTAACATAAGGAATAACAGTGGCTAAATGATCACTAAACATTAGTAGCAGGTAGTATTATGTTTAATCAAAATTCTTTAGAGATTATTGACAATATTTCCCAATGATGAAGCATCATAGAGCCATCCAGTATGGAAAACAGACTCTTCTGATCAGATATCCTAAACTGATCTAGTCCTATTTGCCAGCATTTAGACAATATAACTCTTAAACCTCTTAAAACCTTCCTGTTCATGTATCCATTCAGGTGCCTTTTAAATGTTGTATCTGTACCTATCTCTACTACTTCTTTTTGCAGCTCGTTCCATTTACTCACCACCCTCTGCGTGAAAAAATTGTCCCTTAGATCCCTTTTAAATCTTTCCCCTCTCACCTTAAACCTCTGCCCTCTAGTTTTGGATTCTCCTGCCCTGGAGAAAAGACCTTGGCTATTCATCCTATCGATGCCCCACATAATTTTATAAAACCTCTATAAGGTCACCCCTCAGCCTCTGACGCTCCAAGGACAAGAGCCCCAGCCTATTCAGCCATGCCCAGTCACTCAAACCCTCCAATCACGGCAACGTCCTTGTAAATGTTCGGACTATACTTTATGCAGTGGTGCCAGGACCCTGAGGTCGAGGTAAAAAAGTGGGTTACAAACATAACTGCCTACATTTGGGGCCACCGTACAATGGAGAGCCATGGCAAGCTACTTATGTTTTTGACCTGATTACAGGCTTGGCATCTCAGCAGCACGACTGAAACATGTAGGGTTGCTGAGGAATATTGGAGACCTTGAGCCACCAAATAATATGTTTAAAAAAGTTAGAATCTCATGGGGTCAAGGGTTGGAGGGCTAACTCCTCTGGGAAGGTCTTTGAGGCTGCAGAAGCTGCCTTCCTTGCCTCATCCACCTTTGATGGTCTCTGGGGCCTGTAAACCTGATTGCAGCCTGTAGCATGGAGGCCAACTCCAATTGCTGCTAATTTTCCCATGGAGGGGTAGGACTGCTTTTTTTTTCCTATTCATTTTGTGGGACATGGGCATCGTTGGCTGGCCAGCATTTCTTGCCCGTCCCTAGTCGCCCTTGAGAAGGTGGTGGTGAGCTGCCTTCTTGAACCGCTGCAGTCCACCAGCTGTAGGTTGGCCCACAATGCGATTAGGGAGGGAATTCCAGGATTTTGACTCAGTGACAGTGAAGGAACGGTGATATATTTCCAAGTCAGGATGGCGAGTGGCTTGGAGGGGAACTTGGAGGTGGTGATGTTCCGGGTGGTGGGTGGTGAGGAAAGGGGATCACACTGCCTTCAGCAAAATGTGAATGACAACAAAAACATAACCTCTAACTGGGCCTTTAATTTATACATCAAACATCCACCTGCTTGGGGTGGGCAGGCTGTTTGCATTTGGTCCCGTCAACACTGAATGACCCTGAGGGTACGACCATCAGAGAGCTGCACTGACCCAGCCTTCATTGGCTGTCCTGGTCCTCCAAATTCCTCACCTGATGCCTTCTGTGCTGGGCATTGGTGTGACATGAATATATTGTGGATATGTACTGTTTCTGACTGGACAGACAGAATTTAAACTCAAGTAAGAAAACCCTTCAACTGCAGGGCAAAAGAGTGTCTAAATATTAAAAATGATTCCATATGTCTTTTTTTATAGTATAGCATTCCATGAAGAAAATACCTAAAGCAATAGAGGGAATATGGTCTGAAAATGACAACAGTTAAACAAGCAAAGAAGGAATATATAAAAACAGAAATTGCTGACGAAACTAGGTAGGTCCGCAGCATCCGTGAAAGAGAAACAGAGTTCATGTTTTGATTTCCAGGGATTGGAGAATACTGATTTTTGTGTGTTGTCAAAGGGCGGAAACAAAAGTGGAACAGATGGTGAGGTTGCCCAGAGCAGAAAACAAAGGGAGCATTAGCTGTAGTAAATGGCGATTCTGGGACATAAAAGAGTTGTTTGTGATAGGTGTGAACACAAGAAAATAGGTCAGCCTTGCTAAGAGCAACAAGAGGTAAATAAGTTATGGGGGTTGGGTATTAAAATGGAGGACAGTGTCGTGCTCTGAAAGTGCTGAACTTAATATTTAGTGCTGAAGGCCGTCAAGTGACTAAGTTGAAAGTGAAGTGTTGTTCTTCCAGCTTGTTTTGAACTTCACTGTAACACTTTAGCAGGACTAGGACAGAAATGATGGCATAAGAACCAGAGGGTTTATTGAAATAGCAAAGGACTAAAAGGGTAGGGTCACTCTTGAGGACAGAGACTGGCCAAAGATTGTGTATCTCTGATCATTTTATACATAGCAATAACATTTGCCATGATAATCCTTATTGTAAATTAAACCCTTATAAAATAATATCCAGATAAAAAATAAATAAAGAGAGTTGCATTTTATAGCACCTTTCATGACCTCAGCACATCCCAAAGCATTTTATAGCCACTGAACGATTTTATAATTCTGATTACTGTTGTAACGCAGGAACTGCAGCAACCAATTTGTACGCAGCAAGGACCTATATTGAAATGCCATTCGATTGTGAGAATATGTAGCCTTAGATAAGTTAAGTTCCTAAGACTCAATGCTTATTTATAAAGTAGGTGGCTGTTTTTTTTCATGAGTAGCATTTTAGAGAGGTTGAGATCTATCCGCTTCCATCAGTTGCTAGGTTGGAGTTTATTTCCTCAGACCTGCCCCTAATAGTGGTACCTAAGTATGTGCATAGACATGAGGAGTTGCTAAACTGCCTTCATTAATATGCTATTCTATGATCCTACCAATTGGGTTTGCACCAGTGTGAGTTTGACTTCGGTTATGAGTGTGTAGTGAATACAGGCTTTGGAGTTTTAGGTTAAAAGTTGGAGGTCTACGTGTATATGAGGTGCATGAAAAATGAATGATTTTTGGCCAAAGTCAAGAGTCGACCTTGACAAGCATTCAACAATTACTCAAATATATATGGTAGCAATTAAATAAATTAACAGATAACTGTTTAAATGACATTTAACCATTTATGTTTAGATATAACCAGACATTTAAACATTGGTTAGGACTTGACTTTGTAAAGAATTCCCCTTCTCTTCAAATCATACCATGGCATCCTATTCAGCTACCTGAGGACAAAGACAAGGCCATCAATTTAAGGACTCATTGAAAAAAATGCGACCTCTGTGAGTGTAGCAATCCTTCAGAACTATTCTTAAGTGGCAGTTCAAACTAAGTGCTATAATCTGTGGAATGGAACCTAATCTCACAACCTGCTGACATGAGTGCTAGCTGACATGAGTTTAGGCTGTTTTTAAAGTATGTGTCATTTTCAGTGGTCTGCAGTGTGAAACGAAAGCACATTTTAAAAAAAGGGTGTACCATATTTGCTGATCTTATAAAAAGTTAGCATTTTACTGAGAAATTATGGTAAAACATCTCTAATGTTAGCCCTTCGATTTTACTTCATTGATATATTTCTGAAGTAGCCACTAAGTGTCATGACCTAGGTTTTAAAGGGAGAAGAATGCATTTTCTGTCAAACCAGTGCTTACATTCTTTTAAAAGAGAGGAAATATATTTATTGCGAAACTATAGGCTATGGACTTTGTTTACGAATAAGCTAGCACAACCTCATTGAACTGAATTTCAGCACTAGTATTAAATATTTGAAAATTGATAATTTGCAGTAAAATAAAAGAGATTCTGTAAGATGGTGCTTCCAGAGTTTTGACAGGTAAGATGAGAACTGAATGGCACCACTTAATTTCGCTGAGGTCAAAATTGTTTTGAATTTCGGGATAATGCAGTATTGTGTTATAAAGGCAGCTCACACTCTTGTCACTGCAGTGACAGAACCATGAAACTTTGTTAAACCACAATCCTAAACACACATGCCCAGTAGGTGACACTGTTGAGATTTCAGTACCATTTGTAACGTAATCTCAAATACAACACATGTTTAAATAATTACAGTGTATTTTATCACAGCATGATGGTGACTAATAACAGTGTATCAATTCAACTTTTAAAACCATTTGAATCTCAATAAATACACCAAATGATCAACCTAAAGTCTTGTTCTACAAAACAATTTTTTTTTCCTGTGGCACACACCATAAGCACCACCAGTTACATTGATGAGTTACTAAATTTACACCAAGGGGAGTCAAATATAGCTGTGGACTCAGAGTTATCCAAATGGCACGGCTCAGATGTCGACCACAAACTCAATCCAAACAGCTTTGAATTTAAACTAATCACAGTACACAGCTCCACGAATCATGCAAATAGTGTTTGAAAATGCATCATTTCCTAATAACTTCAAAAAAAACCCCTTCGTTTCTTGCAAGGAAAGTTAGTTGTAAACATTTTATTCCCTTTTCTTTAATCCTCTTGTCTTTAGCAGGTTCAGTCAATCCCTTATTTAAAACTTCTTCAAGTAGTTCTCTGCCTTTCAAGTGTCATTTGTAATTTATTATTAACATTGTGGCAAGGTTATTACACAACATGTGAGTGGCATAAATAAAGAGCAAAATTCTGCTCGTGACGTACAAAAATGGTCCTTTCATTAGTATTTCATTTTGAGGCCAGCTGTGTCATCTTGACTTGTTCCTGCATCTCAGTTTGAATTTCTTTTCTAAAAATCAAGGAACCCTCCTACTGGCTGATGGTGAAACTGTCAGTTATGAATAGACTGTCATTTATTTATCTATCACTCGAGCATCCTGGTCATATCACCAGACACAGTAATTCCTATGCTGGCACAGGTTCAGAAAACCAAGGCCTCTGAAACAAAAATCTTCTTCTTAGGAAAAGAAAAATCACTTATAATTCAGCAATTGGTGAGACATGGTAAATGAAGAAAAAAGGTATAAAAATGATAAACTAGACCATCCTTGATGAAGTGGTGCAGTCTGCGTTAAAATGTCCTAGGTTTTGTTTCTGTCGACGGCCTCGGTTATTTTTTGGACATTTCCTGCGAACCAAATAAGGAAAATAATCAGATCTTCATAATTGTAAGATTTCTACTGTTTGCTTTCATTCTAAGACTTCTGTATTTGCCCAGGTGACCAAGAGCTCCATTGTAAGGTGTAGTACAGTCACTTGTGGAATAAGGGCCTCTTTCTATTCACAATGGGCAACTTAGTTGCACCAACATGATATTTCCAATTCCCATGCCATTCACACTGGTGGCACCTTTTAGAAAATTAATTTGCTGCAGAGGTAGGGCTAGTTTGTTGCTTCATACCCATGGTAATCTGGGTTGGTATTTGTCAAATTAATTTCATTTCTGACTTTACAGTTAGCAAATAGATGCGAGTGTGGGCTGCGTTCAAATCCTAATTGAATATGTGTAAAAGCACCATCCTATTCTGCTGAACTCTTTAATGTGGCTCATATAAGTCATCCAAATAAATGTAAAACGAATAAGCTTTGTGTGACCTTCCTCCTCGATTTGTGAAGGTATAAATCAGATTGAAAACACATTTGTCTATTGTCAAATTGGTGCATTGAGAGATTGTATGGGCACTTGTTTGTGCCAAGGACATAAGGGGTAAATTCTGTGTGTAGTGAGTTCATAATCTAACCTGCACAATCTAATGAAGAATAGTATTTTTCTCCATTACGGCTAGGATTTTTGAGTAGACTATTCAGGCCTAAAAAACCGAATGGGAGGATCTGCAAGTCCAGCCCAATTCCAAATGATCCCATTTTTGCCAGGAGGTGAAACCTGAACTCTACAGGGCTATCTGAAAACAGTGATAGTAGGAACTGCCGATGCTGGAGAATCTGAGATAAAACGTTGTGGAGCTGGATGAACACAGCAGGCCAAGCAGCATCAGAGGAGTAGGAAAGTTGACGTTTCGGGTCGAGACCCTTCTTCAGAAAAATCCTATTTCAGAAAAAAAAATTTTCTGAAGAAGGGTCTCGACCTGAAACGTCAACTTTCCTGCTCCTCTGATGCTGCTTGGCCTGCTGTGTTCATCCTGCTCCACAACGTTTTATATCTGAAAACAGTGCTGAGTTTAAACAGACTCCATTTCTGCTGTAGCAAGGGCTGTAACGTGTAGCTTGGGAGCTCTGAACACTGAGAGTAATCATAAAAGCTTTCGACAGGTTAGTAAGACCTGTAGAACTGTTAAGCTGTTAACTTACTTAAATCGCTAGCTCCTTCGAAATTTAAAAGAAGCCTTTACGCTGGCAGGCGAAAAGGGGATTAAGCTTTCAAGTCGTTTAAATCACCAACTATTTGTAAATTTAAAACAAAAGTCTGCCTGTGTCATCGAGTTTAACAAAAAAAAACTGGTCCAACAGTTTCAATAGCAGTTTGTGGACATTGGTCATGCAGACGACATGCCCAGACCATTGTAGCTGATCAAGGGTGGTCAGTGACTAGATTTTGGACTGGCCGAGCGCAAGCAGTTGCTGTACTCCCAGCTTCGAAAAAGCAGGCGAACCCCAGGTTGACAGAGGAAGTACCCTCAAGGCCTCACTGGTGAAATGCGACATTCCCACAGCCACCCAGGAATTACTGGCCCAAGACTGTGCAAGTGGAGGAGGAGCATTTGGGAAGCCTATGACAAGCTGTTGTTGGGGGCATGTATAGAGCATGGGGAATGGGCAGGCAGTGAAAGGCTTTGATGAGTGTGGGCTAACAGCCATAATATTTAACAAAACAATTGGGAAGAAGTCACAAGAGAATATAGGTGAGCTTTTTAGATAGGCTGCCTTGGTGTTGGTCAAGCCATACAGACACATCTGATCTATGTCAGGTAACGGAGAGGGAGGTCTAACTCCACCAGGACCCATCCACTGAAGCAAAGTTCTTGTCATTCGCGAGTTTTTCCTCGAGATGGGTACAGAAAGTTGGAGATTTTCTAACTCTCACTACGTGACCCAGGAGCAAAAATCCAGATCAATGATGGAAAGAAAAAACAATTCAATAGGTGAAATGAATGAATCGGTTGATTTTGAGCATGGCCTAGACTAGTAGCTGGACTGGCACAGCACAGACAGTGACACCTACAATTCTGTCTACATGTATATAGCATGAAACTTATATTAATCATAATAATTAAGGGGAGGGGATCACCAGTGCATAATGGAAACTGAAATATACATTTGGTCTCACAAGAAGTCTCCACAATAACCAGACACAGGAACAAAGATAACATTACAAATGACAAAAGAATTATTGGAGGTGACTTTCAAGTTTTGCCCTCCCATACCACACATGAAAAAAGTGGGGATAATAGCTGTAAGCCAAGGTAGGGAAATGGCCATTGCAGCTTGTCTCTTGGATGCCCAAGGCCTGCCTGAGGCAATTTTCTGTTGGACCAGAAAATGGGTGAAGATCAAGTCCAGCTCTTTGAGTGGGGCAGCTGTTTATACACGTGAACTGGGAGTTCTTTGCTGTTGTAGGACACCGATTGTATTTTTCAAAAGCAGTTGTGAAAGCAACCCCACATTAAGTGGTGTCACTGGTCTCGGTTGGCTTCAAATCCATTTAGACAAAAAGGGAAGAACTCACTTCCTGCCACCTTTCTTTAGGAACTGGAATAAATAACGGAGGAGTAGGGTTGAACTATATAAAGCAAAGAATATTTTTAAAATCGTGCGCATCTTGCTGTAAAAATAGCTCCTGTACATTTCTTTTGCTGAATTATTAACGTACTCTGCTTACCTTGTTATACACATCACCACAGCAACTATTATGGCAATCTGCACAGCTCCAATTATTGCTGCAATTAAGACATAGTGAAGTTTTTGCCCACTTGGAACAACATATAGAATACTGAAGTCTCTGTTTTCACAGCGCTGTCCAATGTATCCAGAGTCACAGCTGCAACAGCAAAACAAGCAGGTAGTACATTTTTATCTAAATATATACCTCCTAACATGTTTTAGTTTACTTTTTGTTTCAGTTTTCTTCTGGTCTACTTTCCTGTTTGTCCTAGCTGCAGTCACTGGGCTAAAATACAGTTTCACAGCCACCCTCCAGCATCACACCTGAGTGACAATGACTCGCATGAGTTTGCCTGTAAAATGAGGCTACACTGCCACAGAGGTTAGTAATCACAGCCAAGTCTGATCGTATTCTCACCTGATCATTAGGACCATGGATCATTGCTATTTTTCCAATCTCTTCTATCAGAACAATTAAAGGTTGATATAGTATCCATAGAGCCATAGAGTCATATGGCATGGAAACAGGCCCTTCAGTCCAACTAGTCCATGCCGACCATGTTCCCAAACTAAACCAGTCCCACTTGCCTGCATTTGGCCCATATCCCTCCAAACTTTTCCTATGTCTTTTAAATGTTGCAACTGTACCCCCATCCTCCACTTTCTCTGGCAGTTCATTCCACTCATAATCCATTCTCTGTGTAAAAGAAGTTGTCCCTCATGTCCTTTCTAAACCTTTCTCCTCTCACCTTAAAAAATGCCCTCTAGTTTTGAACTCCTCCACCCTAAGGAAAAGACCTTTGCTATTCTCCTTATCTATTTCCCTCATGACTTTATAAATTTCTATGAGGTCACCTCTCAAACTCCTATGCTTCAGTGAAAAAGTCCCAGCCTATCCAGCCTATTTTTATAACTCAAATCTTTCTCCATTCCTGGCAATATTCTGGTAGATTTTTTTCTTAACCTTCTCCAGTTTAAAAATATGCTTCCTATTTCAGGATGACCAGAATTGCACACAGTACTTCAGAAGTGGCCTTGTCAACATCCTGTACAACCTCAACATGATGTCCCAATTCCTGTACTCAAAGGTCTGAGCATAGATGGCAAGCACGCTCAAAGCCTTCTTAATGACCCTGTCTACATGTGATGCAAATTTCAAAGAATTATGTACCTGAACCCCTTAGTCTTTCTGTTCTATAACACTACCCAGGTCCCTACCATTAATTGTCTCAGTCCTGCCCTTGTTTGTTTTACCAAAATGCAACACCTTTCATTTATCCAAATTAAACTCCATTTGCCACTCCTCACTTTATTGCCCCAGTGGATCAAGATCTCTTTGTAATCTTAGATAAACGTCTTCACTGTCCATTATACCTTCAACTTTGGTGTCATCTGCAAAGTTACTAACCATGCCTACTATTTTCTCATCCAAATCATTTATATAAGTACAAACAAAAGTGTGGACCCAGTGCCAATTCCTGTCAACACCGCTGGTCAGAAGACCCCAGTCAGAATAACAACTCTCCGCCATCACTCTCTGTCTCCTACTGTCAAGCCAATTTTGTATCAAATTGGCAAGCTCACCCTGAATCCCATGTGATCTAACTTTACTAATTGGTCTATCATGCGGAACCTTAGAGTGGACTGTGTTATGAGGATAGGTTAGACAGGCTGGACTTCCATCCACTGGAGTTTAGAAAATGAGAGGTGACTTGACTGACATTTATAAGGTTCTGAGTGGCCTTGATTTGGTGGGTGTGGAAAGGATGTTTCCTCCTGTGGATGAGACCAGAGCTCAGAGGCAAAATTAAAGGTCACCTTTTTAGGACAGTGAAGACAGAGCTAATTTTTTCTCTCAAAGGGCTGTGCAACATTAAAATTCAGAAGGTGCTGGAGACACAGTCATTAAATATTTTGAAGGTGGAGGTAGATTCTTTTTAGGCAGGGGAATCAAAGGTTATTGGGATAGAGGAGAACGCGGAATTCGAAACACAAATGATCAGCCATGACCTTGTGGAATGGCAGTGCAGGGTTGAAGGCCTGAATGATCTACTTTTGCTTCTATTTTGTGTGTTCATATACGAACCCATGGCCGAGTATTACATTAGATAGTGTGATGTCCACTAGACCATTGATTATTCATTTTGTTCAAAACAGTCATAATAATTACATAGGTTGAATTTAGGATCAAATCCATCATATTAATTAAGTTCCACATTTTGTCCACTTCTTATCATTTCTATGAGTGGTAATGAAAGGCTGTGGGAAACAACATATTTCCTGAAACGGTAACTACTTCTATCAATGCATAAGTTTTTTTTTACTTTAGTTGGATTTTTAACTGCAGATGTTCAGAACATTTTCTTTTCAATGTTTATAGTGACTTTAATCAAACTCTAACCTTTGAGGGCATTTTTTGTAAGATATTTTCCTGCCTGCGGATGAACATTTAAAGGCTACTTTAATGTTTCCACTTGGCCATTTCTTACGGCAGTGTTGTGGAAGCAACCAGTCCCGGAGTTAAAGGGGTCATAAGATCCTCCAGATGGGACCATATGACAAGCATTTGCATTTGTTCTAATTGTGACTTCAAAACTAAATCCAGACCTGTCAATAAAATGTGCGAACTACGATTAATGATCACTTCAGTTGTTGGACGGCTAGTTTGGCAAGCAGAATGCCACTGAACCAGCTGAGGTCACCATGAAGGAAGGCCCTGCCTTCTCAACTTTGCCCTTTGCTTGAGATATTTTGACCCTCAAGTTCATCTCACCATCAGCAGTCTCTCTCTTTCTGCGTCTTTCTAAGGAAACAGCAGACTGTGGGCTCGTCAAATGTTGAAGGTATTCAATTGCATATATGTCCCACAGATTTTGCCTCTCCTTTCTGCACTACATCTAAAGATAACTAACAATACATCATCCTTTTCAAATTAAATAAATTGGCTTTGTTCTCTATAGAGCAGGGAAGGTTAAGGTGAGACTTGATAGAGATGAACCGACTGTCACTGGTGGAAGGATAGCTAACCAGAGAGTAGATGATGAGAGGTTGATTTAGCAGCCAGTTGTTATGATTCTGAAGGGGTGATGGAAATAACTTTCAAAAGGAAATTGGATACATACCTGAAAAAAGTAAACTTTAAAGGTCATGGCAAAACAGCAGGGGATTGGATGAGTCAGATGTCTCTTTAAGAGCATAAGTCAGATCAACAACTTCAGAAAAGCGACTGTAAATCGATGTAATCATAATCGCTTACTTTTCTCCAGGGGCTGAATCTCACCATTTTTTGGCAAAATGTCATGAGTTTACTCGTGCGATTGTCCCAAACCTGCCTCATTAACTATCTACCCCACCCCTATGGTCCAACTCCCGTTAGATACAAGCCAGATTCTCCTGCATGTTGTTGCAAGAAATACTCAATAATGCATGGATATCTGAGCACACCAGGGCATCCCTGGCGCTTGCGCAATCTTGTAAAAGCCATTGTGCCCTCAGACAAATGCTGGTATCCCAATGCTGCCCCGCATGGCACTCCATGAGGCCATGGTTGATAAGGGGAAATCGGTGCCACAGTTCACCAACAGGAATCTGGATGTCATGGTGGACACAGTGGTGAGAGGAGGTCTGAACGCTTGCCACAGAACTGGCAGAGGAGACCATGACACCAGACCCTGCTAGCTGGTCTGAAGTCATCACCCAAGTCTGTGTGGTCTCCCTTATCTGGTGAAATGCTCAGCAATCGAGGAAGAAGAAGGTCAATGACATTCTGCTATTGCAACCACCTCCCTCCATTGCACCCAATGCAAGCCTCATGCTCCATCACTCTTATTATTGCATACAACATCCTTGCTCCCTCACTCTCCCCCACCCCAACCTCCCAGGATACTAACACAACATGCCCTCTGTGCTGCCCACTCAAGTACTCAGGGCACCTCACCACCTTTCTGCCATCTGCAGCAGAACCAGCTGTGCCACCCACTCAATCCCTCCTTTAGCTCCTTCACAGGAGGAAACAGACCATGATAGGGCCGAAAGGACCAGGACAGGCAGCTGGGTGCCTGGCAGCTGCTCCTCAGCCCCTGTGAGGAAAGTATTAGTCACATCCTGCTGAGATGCCAAGACATCAATATCAGTCAACCGACTCAGAAACAATGTTCATTATGGTGTGTTTCTCACATTAAGCCTCTTGTCAATGTCATTTTTCCCCTGACAATTCTTAATGCCTTATTCATGATGCCTTCTCTTTCTTGTGTCTTGTAGGTACCAGCGGCATTTCCATTGTCTTAGCACAGCATGGAGCAATAACACGTCCTTGCAGCAACTCAGCGGGTATGTTCGCCAGATTTGAGTCAGATGCATGTACTGGTGAGCACTTCATTGCCTTGTCTCTGCAGCTGGCCAAGGAAGAAACTTCCCAGGTCACTGGCACTTGCAGGTCTGCCAGGGACTTGCCACTTGCTCTGCCCCCCGGGCAGGAGGGTAAGGGTCTAGGCCCGAAACGTCAAGCTTTCCTGCTCCTATGATGCTGCTTGGCCTGCTGTGTTCATCCAGCTCTACACCTTGTTATCTGGGTTTCCATGGTGTCAGTATTTAGGGACTTCATTGCCATACACTAGCAGATAGAGCAGCGGCAGGCATGCGGGTGGCAAGTACATAAAATTTGTACCACATATCCTTTTAGCAGTATAATTTCAACGTGTATAATTAACAATGACTCTGCCTATATATATATATATAAATACACACGCACACGCGCACACACGCTCGCACATACACACACACACACATATATATATTGAATATTGTAAAGAAATATACCACACAAGAATAGTCTTTTCTGCTTACTTAATTGAGGGAACTGAAGGCTTGAAATACAACAGACGGAATTTTTTTTTTTTTGGTAGGTACAAATTTGGTGAAGTGAATTCTCAGGACCAGAGGTGTAAGTCACCACACCAGATGATGCCAGCCTGCTCTGAAGTTGCCACCTGTGTTGAACACTTTCATCCATCTGGAGGAGTGCCCAACACAGTAGGAAAAAGGTCAATCCCCTTCCCCACTCTGCCAACATAGGTGCTACTACTTCCCTCTGATACCTCACACTCACAATACCTCTGCTATTGTATCTGCCTCCCGTGAAGACGCATGCTGTACCACTCTCACTAATATTTGCAATATCTTCTCAACTCTATCTCACCCTTAACCCAAGCTATAACAGCACCAACCCTGCATACCATCTGCAATGCCTACTCATTTGTTTGGGAAACCTCATCACCCGCACCAACAGTAATGGCTGTGCCACCCATTTTCATCTTCCATAATACCTAGTTCTCTCTCTCTCTTTCCAGGAGCAAAACAGCCATCAATAGGGCAGAAAGAGTTGAGATGGGTGGTATGCTGCCTGTCATGGTCCCCAGCAGGCCCTGGACTGGAGTCCGAGGCTATGCTTGACTAACTGCCAGGATCCCCTGAGCAAAGGCTACTTCTCTTCACTGGACTGAGGCCTGCTGACAACTGTGGCAAGCTTTCTGGCTTTGTGTCGGTGCTAAATGCTAACATGAGCCAGCTATCTACAGTCAAGGGGGCAATAATGCAAAAAGGTAAGGCATGGCAGGGATGCTGTGAGCGTCTGGGTCATCCAAGCAGACTCAGAGGGAGTGACCACTATGACAGTGAGCAAAGAGCCCAGAGATACACCCTTGTCGTTCAGGAGCGGGGTGTGTGTGCCTAAGCACGCAGTGTTCTTAACGCAGCGTTACAATGACAGTTGCCAGAGCAACCTGAGGTGCATCACTGAAGTGTAGAACCTTCATTTAATTGGATTGGAGATGTGCCATGATGATTTATAGAGGCTGGCACATTCAGATGTCAACGTTCATGGACGTGGGTGCACTTGGCCACTGCACATGGACCATGTCCAAGATGTTGGTGCCCGGTGTCCAACCTGGTCTTTGGAGCAAACGATAAGTTGAACCCACTCTGGTTTCCATGTCAAATCTTCCTGGTAGCAAGTTTGTACTGTGAGTTTGGTAATATCACAAACTTTGGCATGTTTAATTGTTAACAAGCTATTTATGAAGCAAGAAAGTACACGGTTTAAGAATATGCAGTGAATAGTGATCTTTCCAGTGACACCTACATTTCATGAAAGAAAGAACTAAAAAAAAGATAATGTCTACTTTACGCTCAGTGACTGACAGCCTGGAATTTGTGTCAAATTTGGTTCTTGGTCTAATTTAAATGTTCCTGGTAGCAAATGTCAAAAGTAGAATGTTTGAGGAGTTTATGTTCTTATAAATCTTGGTCATCAAGTAACATTCTCTCTCAAGTAGTCTACAGTTCAGGCTTCCGACTGACACTTTCTCAGCTATAGGAAATTTTAGGTCACTGTTACTGAATCTAAATAAATAGTTATCTGATATGACAATCTATATTAAATATAAATCAGAAGTATTTGTCAACAGAAGAGATTTCAGTAACTTCAGGACCTTCGAATATAATTAAATGTAATGTTTGGAAATAAAATATATTTTTGACTAAAAAGCTGTAATTAAAAGAACAAAGAATTTGCATTACTAAAATTAGAAATTGCAAATGTACAGTATTTATGAAAGAGCAAATCACAGCGGGAGAAAAATAAATTCTTCCATCCTGCTCTCACAACAAACTGAACATTCAAGTCAAATTTTGCAGATTGAAGTTCTAAAGAATGTAAAATGAAGATGTAGTAACTGAGTCTATCATCAAAGGGAATTCATAGCAAGATGATCAACTATATTATACAGCTTAGTTATAATGTCATGTTAAATTATTAGAATACTCCTAACAATATTCCACAATTTCAAAATTCACAATCTGCAATTTGCTTCAGAATCACAGAATCCCTACAGTGTGCAAGCAGGCCATTCAGCCTATTGAGTTCCTCTGAAGAGCATCTCACCCAGAAGCACCTCATTCCTGTAACCTCACATTTCCCTTGGCTAATCCACCTAGCCTGCACTTTGGACTGCAGGAGGAAACCCACCCCACTACTCTATCACTGTAACCCTGCATTTCCCTCAGCCAATCCACCTAACCTACACATCTTTGTTGGAGGAAACAGGAGCACCCACTGGGAAAATATGCAAACTTTACACGGACAGTCCACCTGAGGGTGGAATTGAACTTGGGTCCCTGGTGGTGTGAGGTAGCAGTGCTAACCACTGAGCCACTGTGCCACCCTTTAGAATAACTATTTTCTGCAGGACAATTTAATAAAGCCTACAGAGAAACAAATACAATTGTTTTTGTGGATTAGAGGTATCAAGGAGCTCAGGGCTGACAGAAAAATGGTCAAGGAGAATGTTTTTGGAGACAAGAGAATTATGTGCATAAACAAAAAAAAAAAGCTTATATCAGATGGGACTCTTCACCATGACAAAATTCCTCAAGTTCTTATTTATCAAAAAAAGATTTGTAGTTTGAATCACAGTGAACCTCTTTCTTTGATTTTCTACCCATAATTTGTGGTTCACAAATGAGTGAGATATAAATTCATACATGGGCTAGGTAGGAGAGCAGCGGTTTTACAATCTGCCTGATTCTACTGTCCATTAAAGTCATCAGAAAATAACCTTGGCAGGCAATTGATCCAATTTTGCTAGTCTCTATCATGGAGGGTCAAGATAAAACTAGCTGCTAGTCTTTAAGTTGCTAATGTCTCTAGGGCTTTTAATTTATTTACTCACACAGAAGCAAAGTACTGCAGATGCTGTAAATCTGAAACAAAAACAGAAAGCAGGAAATACTCAGCAGGTCAGGTAGTGTCCATAGAGTGAAACAGACAGCAAAATGAATAGGTGACAGGGCTTCTTATTGTGCTCCCAAAAGAACCGCTGAGGAATTCACACCTGCGTTCGATAACTGACCCACACTAGTTATTATTTAAAGGGCAGTAAATGGCTAGAGGACAAACTTCCATTTCCATCTAGGAAGGAAATCCCTCCTGTTAGAGCTGCTGGCCATCTTATTTGCTGGCAGATCTCTAATCCCAGCAGTACCACTTGGAGCTATGACCATTGCTAGAACCAGGAGCTGGTTGGGGGCTTTAGTAGGCTAGGTTGGGTGAGATTAAGGGTTTAGGGATGGGGGTGGGTGATGAGGAAGTGGTGCAGAGGCCATGGGAGAAGGACAAGGGGAGGACAAAGTGGGGACTGTGATCCCCATTGTCTGAGGTACAAGGAGGCTGCCACGTTGGGTTTATCCTTCCCCACCTCCAACCTACTGAGGCAGACCAGACATTTTTGACCATGGAGGCTAGTAATAATAACCATCTGCCTTTAAGTGGCTATTAATTGTTTTTATTTTAATGAAATCATTAGCATTTCAAAGACTAGTCAGTGTTATTGAATGGCTCATCGGTTGTTTGCCCCGTACATAATGAAGAGCCCTTCATAGGGTCAGAAGATACTAAAACATTGAACCAATTTGAAAATCAAACCACAGCGTTCCCTACATACGTTTGCATTTAATTCTTCATCATGCAGAATGCTGAAAAGGACTTTATTTGCTGGAGAAAGGATTTTAATGTACCTGAACACTTGCAGCACTGGTCAAGTTAATGGCTCTTACCATTTAAGGACAGAGTCCTTTGATCAACCACTGCACTGAAAATATCCTTAAATGATGAAATACCATTACACTATGGCAGCTGATGTTGACAAGACCTTTTAAATTTACTTGTGAAAAAGTTCCTGACTCCACAGCTTCCCCAAGGTTCATGAATTAATTTATCTGGCATGATTCCCACAGCTTGCAGAAACCCACATGCCTTAAAAGTAGATAATTCTCCAAGGCTGGATGAAATGAATCCCAGGCTGTTGAGTTAGGCAAGGGGTGAAATAGCAGGGGCTTTAGCAATAACTTTCAAATCATCTCTGGCCAGAGGAAACGTGCTAGGGGACTAGAGGTCAGCCAATGTGGTAACATTATTTAAAAAGGGAGCAACGGATAAACTAGAAAACCACAGGCCACTCAGTTGAGGGGAAACTACTGGAAGCAATTCTGAGGGACAGAATTAATCTGCATTTGGGGAGGCAGGGATTAATCAAGAACAGCCAGCAATGGTTTTGTTACGGGAGACCACATCTGACAAACTTGATTGTGGTAAACAAGTGATGACAATGGAAGCATAGATTCACGTTTGTTAAAAGCAGTCTGCTTTTTCTTCAACATGGTTATAATCTGTGGGGCCAAGTTGAGTAACTTCCTTCACCAATTGCATGTTCTCTGATTAATGTAGCTTTTAATGGAATGCTCAGATTTCATTGATTTTTCCATATGCTGCTGATTTCTGTTGTCTTTACTGTTTTGCTCTCACATAATCATTTGCACTTAGTATATATAATATGATCCTATTAATTTGTCCAAATATTATGTTAGGATTTCAATTCAGATGGTCCTTGAGACAAAGGTAATGGCAGTAGACGACAAAGCAATGAAGTCAGTGCAGTGACTATTTATTTTGACTGTACAGGTACGTCTCTGTGTGTGTCTTTCTATGTGTGTGTATTTGTATGTGTGTGTATATGTATGTGTGTGTGTATGTATGTGTGTGTATATGTATGTGTGTGTGTATGTATGTGCGTGTATTATGTGTGTGTATTATGCATGCGTGTGTATGTATGTATGAATGTATGTTGTTTGTGTGTATGTATATGTGCATGTCTGTGTATGCATGTGTGTGTGTGTGTGTGTGTGTGTATAGATACAAGCCCACTTTGCCCTTCTCAACCTGACTGCAGCCCTTGATATGGTTGATCACATCATCTCCTCCAACTCTCCCCACTGTGTTCTCACTGAATGGAACTACTTTCACCCAATTCCTTTCTTATTGGTTTAATCATAGCTAAAGTATCCCTTATTATAGCTTCTGTTCCTGCTGCTGCAATGTAATCTCTGGTGACACCTATGTATCCATTCTTGCCCTTCTTATTTCTCACTCATGTGCTGCCCTCCAGCAATATCATCTGGAAACAGTGTAAGTTCTCACATATGCATTGATAACATCTTATTCAACTCTTCCACTGTTATGACATTTTCAGACTGCTTACTTGAGAGGCAGTTGAAAATAGGAAATGTGAAGTTATTATTTTCAGCACCTGCTCCAAATGCTAGTTCCTAGCCCCAAACTCTATCCCTCTCCCAGGAATGCACTTAGAATGAATCAGTGGTGGCAGTCAAATACTGCATCTCACTACCTCTGCAACACTCTCCATTGATATCATTGAAGAACATTGGATAGCATGCCATATTACCTTTCTCATGGCATTGATACAAGACTGTGCAACACTATCAGAAATTTGAATGCATGTTGAAAGAATAACAAAACAAGGGAGTACTCAACGAATAGTAGGACATCAGGAAGCACAGAAGGACAGAGGTATCTGAGGGTGTTTGTCCACAGATCCCTGAAGGTGGCAGAACAGGTTAATAGGATTGCTAAAATAGCATACGGGTTGCTTGCCTTTATCAGTCAATGCACAGATTATAAAAGGAGGGAGATCATGTTGGAGCAGCACAGTACTTAAACTTTGGTTAGGCCACAGCTGGAGTACTGTGTGCAATTCTGGTCACTACACTATAGGAAGGATGTGATTGCACAGGAAGGGGGTGCAGAGGGTATTCACCAGGATGTTTCCTACAATGGAGCAATTAAGTTGTGAAGCCTGCACAAGGTCAGGTTGTTTTCTTTAGAGCAGAGAGGCTGAGTGGTTTACCTGATTCAGGTATAGAAAATTATACGGGACATGGGCAGGATGATTAGAAAACAGCCATTCCCCTTAGTTGAAGGGTCAATAACAAGGGGCATAATTTTAAAGTGAAAGGCAGGAGGGTTAGAGGGAATTTGAGGCAAACTTTTGTCCCAGATGGTGGTGATGGTCTGGAATGCACTGCCTGGGAGGTTTGTTGAGGGAAGTAACCTCACAACCTTTAAAATGTACTTGGATTAGCACTTGAAATGTCATAATATTCATGACAGTGGGTCTAGGGCTAGAAAGTTGGATTGGTATAGATTTAGCACAGTTTTGGAAGTACACACTTGATGGGCTATACTGTGTGATTCGATGTAATGAAGCAACAAGAGTGTACTTCTCTCCTCGTGATTACATGTTCAATCTTCTTGGATAAAATGAATTGGATAAAACCAGGCTTTAGACCCTATTGGTAAACTTTCTAGAAGATTATTTCTGAAATGTGGTGATGCTGTTTTCATGTCTGTAAGAGCTTAACAACTGTTGACTTGTGTTGTTCATAGATATATCTGTTCAATGAGGTAAAAGCTAAATCCCTACAAGAACTATAACAGGGAACTAGATACAGAAAAATAATCCAATCTTGACACAAACATCCTTGGGAATTGCCACAGAAAGAAGCTAAATTAAGTCGGAAAGGTATGTTATTGGTAACATCATTTTTAAACAAGCACCAAACAACTGAATGTCCCTCTTTATACTAATGCCTGCTTTCAATAGCGAATGCACAACTGGACTGAATAATGCAGAATAAATTATCCTAATGTATTGCTAGCAGAGGCAGTGAGATCTTTCTATAACCTGAGTTTCATGCACCAACTGAAAAG
This sequence comes from Ginglymostoma cirratum, assembly GCA_024137785.1. Lineage (NCBI taxonomy): Eukaryota > Metazoa > Chordata > Chondrichthyes > Orectolobiformes > Ginglymostomatidae > Ginglymostoma > Ginglymostoma cirratum. The sequence goes on from JAHRHZ010000013.1 coordinate 60,118,518, forward strand.
CACTGGTCACTGAACCAAAAACTCTCCACAGCTTCCTTCAGTGTTGAGCCATTGTTTTGGGTCTAAATCTGTAGCTTTCAAGCAATTATGATCTTGGAATACTGTTGCACTACACAGGTCACATTTATAACCATAAGCACAATGTGAATAAATGCAGTGGTAGGGAGATGGTAGTGTGACAGTAATATCATTGGACTCGTGAACCAAGTTGTACCATGGCAGGTGGTGGAATTTAAATTCAATGAATATGTCTGGAATTGAAAGATAGTTTCATGACAACTATCATTGATTGCTTTTCAAAAAATAAATCTGGTTCGGTAATATCCTTCATGAAGAATGAATTCTGCCATTCTTACCTGGAGATTCCAGATTACAGCCTTCTGAAATGGCCTAGCAAACCATTCAGTTCAAGGGCCTTGCCAGAGTTGCCCACATCCCATGAAACAATAAAGAATTTCTTTTAAGAGTTTGTACGAATGTAAAATAGCATATCTTTCCCTAAGGAAGCATTTAAAATGCTGTGCATACAAACTGAATTTATCAGAGCAAAAGATCTTTACCATTTGAACAAAGATTGCTTTTAGCATTCCATCTGCACAGCTCAAACCCACTTAATGCTAATTTTGTAGAGGATATCACATTCAACTAACTGTGAATTCCACTGCTACCGATTACTCTTGTGAGTAAATTATTGTTTCACACATTATCACATGATACTGGTAAATTTAATCAGGTTAAAGTACAGGGATTATTTCCAATAAATGGAGTTGTGGGTGAATCTGAATATTACAAATTAGATTTAAGGCTTGGGTGTCTAACACTATAGAGGAAATGCTTTACTGCTAAGATTATTATTTGTTACATTTATGGAATTATAGAATGGTTACAGCACAGGAGGCCATTGTGACTCTCTGCAAAGCAATTAGTCCCACTTCCCTACTTAGTCTGAGAATTCAGGCAAGACTGTTCTGCAGAAATGTTAGGAAGTACTTCTACACACAAAGGGTGGTAGAAGTGTGGAACTTTCTACAACAAATCTGAGATAGATAATTTTCTTGTTAAGTAGAGGTATTAATAGATATGGCCCAAGACAGATATTTGGAGTTAGGCCACAGATTATCCATGATCTTATTAAATGGTGGCACAAGCTTTAGGGGCTGAATGGCTTACCTATTCCTATGTTCTGCGTAGCTCTGTAGGCCTTCCCCATTCAGATGTTCATCTTAATTCCCTTTTGAAAGGCAGAATTAAAATTTACCTCCAGCCCACTTTCAGGTACAGCATTCTAGATTCTACCAATGTGCTATAAAAAGGTTTTCCCTCATGTGGCCTTTTGTTCTTTTGTCAATTACCTAAATCTTTGTCCTCTGTTTATTGAGCCATTTGCCAATAGGATCAGACTCTATTCTGTATATATTTTTCATGATTGTGAACAGCTGTAATAATGGCATGCACAATGTGGACATGGGGAAACAACAGGAGTGTGAGGTTGGTCACAACCAGCCCAACCAATCATCACTTTGAATGGTACAGCATGGCCAAAGGGCTGAATAGCCTACTCCTGCTCCCAAGTCCTTTGTTCTCATCAGAAGGAGAAAACCTCCAGTTTCTCCAGTTTATCCAAGTAACTAAAAACCCCAACCTTTGAACTATTTTCATGAATCTTTTAAAAACCTATCTTTCATGAAGTGTAATGTCCACCATCGGAGATAATGAGCCAGATTACTTCGTAATTGGTAGGGGTCTGGAGCCATTAAAAGTGATAGAAGTCTCCAAGTCTTGGAGTGGCACCCCCATTGTGACACCCCAATTCCTGCTGGTGTAACCTAGACCTGGCTATCTCCACTGTCGGGATAGACATCCTCAAGCCACTTTCAATTTTCTGAAAATGGTCCAACATTTCCATAAACTTTGGGTGACAGCTCTTCAGAGAAGTCAAGAATCATTGTTTGGATTCAGAAACTTTCTGAAAGACAGCTTCCATGGCCCCTCCATGCCAACTCAATGTTAACTCATGCCCGCTATAGCACTCACGTTAACTTATGGCCCTTTGATGCCCAGTCAGTATACATGATGTACAGAAGTGAAGAATCTAATAGTAACAATGGAATGTGATAAACAGCTTAGTGAAAATCATCCATTCATAATTTTAAAAAATAAGTTCAACAACAGAAGCTTTAAGCACTTGAAATTGAGCTAGTGACAAAATCACAGAAAAAAATAACATAGTATAACTTCATGGTGATACAATCAAATAAAGTCAATTCATCTCTGAACCCTGTCTAAACTAACTCGCACATAATCCTTTCACAAGACTTTGGGTCCTCAGTCAAGACTCATTCTGTTTGTCTTTCAGCCAGCTTGCCTCAGTACTCAGTCACTACCGATCTGCTCGTGTGGTCCCAAATCTATTCCCCAACCACTTCTATCAACTGAAAATGATGTGTAAGAGGATACTTCATACTTAGGAAGGTCTGTGAAGTTAGGACATTTGCCAACTTGAGTTACTCATTTGCTATTGAAAATTTAGCCCATTAAATATTCCAATTATGACCAAACCAGAGTTTATAAAGGATCATCCTAGTTTCCTTGTTTTTGTAACCTATGCCTGGATCAATGCAATTTTTATCTAGAATCTTTCCAAGAATAAAGAATAATCTGAACTTCAAAAGCACATTAGTGAGAACCTTATTATTACATAAAGAAGGAGTGAGTGAGAATCGGACACTTACAGACAGGATGTCTCTCGGCGAGCATAAATATATTCACATTTGCCATGCATGCAGATATTTTCTGAACACGGTTGGTAGTTCCCGGTGTAAATATCTTCTCTTTGATCACTGGCATCTTAAAAGTACATTAATAAGCATCAGGGTTATGTACACTCATTTCATTTGTTTTACATATTTGGCACAAATTGGCTGCTTTAAACTTATCATCATTGCATTTGGATGACTGGGTTGAATATCCATGAGCATTCTCCTGCTTTTATTTGTAACTTTTTTGGCCTCAATCAAAAGAATTCTACAAAATTTTCATATGTGCTTACTGTCCCATTTTGTTTCTTTAACTGATCGATCTGGGGCATTTATTAACCTCATGTTCAGGCAGTTCAAAATGGTCCAGGCTTCTGGTAGCACTCTTACAGGCAAATGGAGCATTATAATTGTTATCAATAAGTAACTTCCCTCCATTTTTTAGCAATTAAAAAAATTGTTACTGTGTTACAAATTTTAGTTCAGAGTGCAGAAACCAGGATAACAACCATTAATATTTTTGCTATTAGTGGAATTTTGATGTATGAAAGTAGTGGTGTATTACCTAGAACAATATTAAAATGATTCATTGTTTGTGAACTGCTAAACAATGTCATTAGATTTGGGAAGATGTCTTTAGATTGGAAAATAGCTAATGTAATGCCTTTATTCAAAAAGGCAGGGAGGCAAAAAGCTGGAAGCCTTAAGCCAGTTAACTTAACATCTGCCATAGGGGAGATGTTAGATGCTAGTTCTAAAGACATTATAACAGGACACTTGGCGAAATTCCAGGAAAACAGGTAGGGCTAACATGGTTTCGTCAAAGACAAATCATGTTTAACTAATCTATTGGAGTTCTTTGAAACAGTAACTTCCGTTTGCATTGTATTTAGATTTCCAGAAGGCACTTGATGAAGTGCCACGTCAAAAATTACATGAAAGCTTATAGTGATAGGGATGACATATTGGCACAGAAAAAAGATTGGCTACCTAGCAGGAAGCAGAAAGGAGAAATAAATAGGTCTTTTCAGGCTGGCAGGATGTCACAAGTGGTGTGCCACAGCAGTCACTGTTGGGGCCTCAACTCTTTACAATTTATATAAAATGATTTAGATGAAAGGACCGAAGGCAAACTTGCTGATGACACAAAATAAGATAGTAAAGAGAGATGTGAAAAGAACATAGGGTGTCAAAAAGGGGATATGGATAGGTTGAGTGATTGGACAATGTGGGAAGTGTAATATTGTCCATTATGACAGAAATGATAAAACAAAACATATTATCTAAATAGTGAGAGGTTGCAGAGTTCTGAGATGCAGAGGGGCCCATCAGTGGGCAGGACCCAATAAGGGAGATGAGGAGGGTGGGTGGCCACATTTGAGAGGCGGGGAGTTGAGAGTTAAAGTGGGGTGGGGGAGGGAGTGAGGGATGATGACCTTGTGGTGTGTGCCTTTGCTGGGCATAATGAACACTGAAAGGAGGACACCAGCCCATCCAGTAAAAGCTGCTGGATTACCTACTGTTTAGTTGGGCATATAGTTGAGCTGCCCGGTGCCTCCACTGACCCTATACAATTGAGACAGGAAGGTAATGGGAAGGCCAAGTGTCACGTTTTATCAGCCTAGCAGCACCAACCTCTGCCTCAAAGCCAGTTGACGGGCTGAAAATTCCACCTTTCATGAATGCATGTTTAAATTAGTATCGGTAATGACACCTGCAATCTCCAAATGACTTGAGACTGACCTCAACTGAGCACAACCTATTGCCCATGCTCACTGCCATGCAGGTGTGCCAAGGCTACAACTGCAGTTGGTAACATTATATCAAATGGGAATAGTCTGACTCTACTGTTTCTCACATCACTACTATTGCATTCTATCACCAAAACTACTGTAAAACAGTGTACTTTACTTATGGTGCTTGTAAACAAATCCCCTCTTTAACTTAAGCTTGAGATTTTTACAAATCCCCAGACTTAACATGTTTCTTCCTCCTTGATAGGTGAAGTTTGAGTTTTATGTGCTCTATTTTCATGTGTTATATTTCTTCAGCATTTCATGTTTCACTGAGGAATTGACAGATTAAGAGAAGGCTTATGTTGAATTAACAGACAATGCTACTATTTTACATAAAAACAAGAACTGCAGATGCTGGGAATTTGAAACAAAAACAGAAATTGCTGGAGAAACTCAGCAGGTCTTTTAATGTATGTGGAGAGAAAGTAGAGTCATCGTTTTGGGTGCATGATCCTTCATTGGAGCAACATTCGGAGACAAACAATGACACTAAATGTGGAGGAGCATATTTTTCTGAAATGCCAGCAAAATGTAAAAAAAAATTAACAGCACAGAAAACCAACCTCAAAATTGGCAAAAGTGGTCTTGCATTTAAGACACTAACACATGCTGAACTTAGCTTTGACCACTCCATATTGGTGAAGGCCACAACCAATACAATCTAATTCTAATCAGAGGACGAGTTCTAACTTACTAAAACTGCATTGCAATGTATTTGGTGAGATCACTTTAGCCTGTTTAAAAGGCAGTGCAGATCTGTTTCTGTGCCAGTCTTTCCAGATTCTTGCCCTACTCTTTGTTGTTAACTAAAACTTATTACTTCACAGTATGCAGTGAATGTTTTTAAACATGTATAGGTTTTCCACCACTTACCTTTAACTTCTGTACCCAGCTGAAATCCATTGTCTTTCCCCAAAGAAGCAGTGTCATCTTAAAAAAAAAAGTTGATGCATAAAGACATTGTCAACAAGATGGCTTATCACTTATTTGAAAGGGACAAATAGTTTGGACATATTTTTATCTTTCTTTCTTCATTTCTGTATTATCATTATGTGGTCATATCCAGCTACTGGTTCAGGTTGACCATCTGGAACCTCTGATTGATATTCCGATAGGAACTAGATACATGGCTTTCATATGTAAGTGGAATTAGAATCTTTTTTTCTATTGTGTGGTCACCTTTCATCTAAGATGACAGCACAAATAATGGCCACAAAAACCATTGCACAATTTTCCAGGGTAGCCATAAACCACTTACCAGCCTTTGACAATTGTACATTTTTAACTAACTGCAAAACAATTTAAGTAGTTTGCCTTGCGTTATTATTTCCATCTTATCAACACATACTTCGGGGCTTGATCCACGTTTGACAAGATCACCATAAAATGGAGATGCTATTGCAATGGTCATGAAATACCTCTGCACGTGCTCCTGTCAGAGCCTCTTCTGTATTTTCTTCAGTCAAATGCATTATATGATACATATCATGATAAACTACATGGCATGTGCATTAGAATACATAGGAGATAACTTGAAATTCTTTTATTAACAGATAATTGGAAAAATGGTCATCACTGGAAGGATACGACAGATTAAAAACCAAAAATGGAGAACATCTTGTGGAAGATGACCTGGGGTTGAGGTACTAAAGCAGCACTTTGTATCCATCTTGACTAAATAAGTAATTACTACAATGTCATAGTAGTGGAGAAAGCTACAGAGAAATTTAATTAAATAAAATAGAGAAAGTATTTAAAATGTGTACACTTAAATGTACATATGAATGTAGAAAAACCACCAAGTCCAAATGGGAAACATTCTACATTGCTTAAAGAAAGCAGGAATGGAAATTCCTGAGGCTTTGGCCACAGTTCTTATTAAATTTGGCAGGGGTACTGTAGAGTGCAAATGTCACACTCCTGTCCAAAAAGAAAATAATGAGGTTAAATCAACAACTCCAGACCAATCAGCCTAACATCAGTGATAGAGACTTTTAGAAACAATAATCTGGTATAAAATTAATTGATATTAATGAAAACCAACGTCGATATGTTAAAGGAAAGTTGTGTTTGATTGACTTGATTGAGTTGTTTATGAAATGATTTATAGGATTGACAACAGCAATGCAGTTAATATTGTATAAATAGGAAACTGAAATTCCTGGGATTAAAGAAGCAGTGGTAACATGGACAAATAACTGATTAAAGGACCAAAAGCAGAGCCGTGTAAGCAATTGTTGTTAAATGGGAGGAATGTGTCCCCTAGGTGGTCAGTGTTGGGAACACTACTCTATTTAATATATATTCATGAGATGGATTTGAGCACAACTTCAGAATTGCAGAGGTCACAAAATCAGAAATGTAGTGGAAAACAGTAATGGACATGGATACGAGATAAAAGGTACTGCAGATGCTGGAGAATCCGAGATAACAAGCATGGGGCTGGATGAACACAGCAGGTCAAGCAGCATCATAGGAGCAGGAAAACTTGACGTTTTGGGCCTAAACCCTTCATCAGAAATGGGGGAGGGGAAGAGGGTTCTGAAATAAATAGGGAGAGAGGGGGAGGCGGATAGAGGATGGATAGAGGAGAGGATAGGTGGAGAGGAGGCAGACAAGTCGAAGAGGCGGGAATGGAGCCAGTAAAGGTGAGCGTAGGTAGCGGGGTAGGGAGGAGATAGGTCAGTCCAGGGAGGACAGAGAGGTCAAGGGGGCGCGATGATGTTAGTAGATAGGAGATGGGGGTGTGGCTTGAGGTGAGAGGAAAAACAGGTTAGGGAGGTGGAGATGAGCTAGGCTGGTTTTGGGATGCGGTTGGGGGAGGGGAGATTTTGAAGCTTGTGAAATCCACATTGATGCCATTGGGCTGCAGGGTTCCCAGGCTGAATATGATTTGCTGTTCCTGCAGCCTTCGGGTGGCATCACTGTGGCATTGCAGGAGGCCCAGGATGGACATGTCATCTGAGGAATGGGAGGGGGAGTTGAAATGGTTCACGACTGGGAGGTGCAGTTGTTTGTTGCGAACTGAGCGCAGGTGTTCTGCAAAGCGGTCCCCAAGCCTCCGCTTGGTTTCCCCGGTGTAGAGGAAGCCACAACGGGTACAGCGGATGCGGTATACCACATTGGCAGATGTGCAGGTGAACGTCTGCCTGATGTGGAAAGTCTTCTTGGGGCCGGGGATTGGGGTGAGGGAGGAGGTGTGGGGGCAGGTGTGGCACTTCCTCTACATCGGGGAAACCAAGCGGAGGCTTGGGGACTGCTTGGCAGAACACCTGCGCTCAGTTCGCAACAAACAACTGCACCTCCCAGTCGCGAACCATTTCAACTCCCCCTCCCATTCTTCAGATGACATGTCCATCCTGGGCCTCCTGCAATGCCACAGTGATGCCACCTGAAGGCTGCAGGAACAGCAAATCATATTCAGCCTGGGAACCCTGCAGCCCAATGACATCAATGTGGATTTCACAAGCTTCAAAATCTCCCCTCCCCCAACCGCATCCCAAAACCAGCCCAGCTCATCTCCACCTCCCTAACCTGTTTTTCCTCTCACCTCAAGCCACACCCCCATCTCCTATCTACTAACATCATCCCGCCCCCTTGACCTGTCCGCCTCCCTGGACTGACCTATCTCCTCCCTACCCCGCTACCTACACTCACCTTTACTGGCTCCATCCCCGCCTCTTCGACTTGTCTGCCTCCTCTCCACCTATCCTCTCCTCTATCCATCCTCTACCCGCCTCCCCCTCTCTCCCTATTTATTTCAGAACCCTCTTCCCCTCCCCCATTTCTGATGAAGGGTCTAGGCCCGAAACGTCAAGTTTTCCTGCTCCTATGATGCTGCTTGACCTGCTGTGTTCATCCAGCCCCATGCTTGTTATCTAGTAATGGACATGGGTAGGCTGGTAACATTGGCAAACATACAGCTGATGAAATTTAATACAGGAAAGTGCTAAAAGTGATATATTTTGATAGGAAAAGTGAGGAGATCCCTCATATAAACCCAATCATACTATTTTGAAGGAGCGGAGAAACTGGGGGTGTATGCAAAGTTATCTTCCCAGGTGACAGCTAAAAAGGCAGATGGAGTCTTTGAGGATCACAATACGAAAACAAGGATTTCATGCCTAAACTCTAAAACACATTACTGGATTTATTTACTCTGTTTCTGGAACACTTGAGGAACAATGTCAAGGTCTCGAGGTCTTAGGCAGTAGGGGGGAAATTTATTTTTACAACACTCTCTACACTTTAAAAGTACTACATTGGCTATAAAGAGGTTTGAGACATCTAGTGATCATGAAAAACATTGATATAAATGCAAGATAACAAGGTGTGGGGCTGGATGAACACAGCAGGCCAAGCAGCATCATAGGAGCAGGAAAGCTTGACGTTTCGGGCCTAGACCCTTCATCATGCAAGTCTTTCTTTCTTCATTATGAAAAACTTCAGTAATAAGTAGACACCAGAGAAACTGAGAGATAGCAAGAGCTACAGATGCTGGAGTCAGAGTTGATACAGTGTGGAGCTGGAGGAACACAGCAGGTCAGGCAGCATCAGACAAGTAGGAAAGTCAATGTTTCGGGCCTAGAAAGGCCTAAAAATGCCCGAAATGTCGATTCTCTGCTCCTCTGATGCTGCCTGACCTGCTGTGTTCCTCCAGCTCCACACTGTATCGACCAGAGAAATTGGGTTCAGTGCTAGAGCATAAAAGGTCAAGGGAAATCTGGTGAAGTTACTTAAAATTACGAAGGTTTTGACAGATAATTGACAAAAAGCGAGGTGATGCAAGGAAAAAAGTTGTTACAACTGGGAATGCTTTGAACAGAATACAATATAGAAATATACAATGTAAAAATAAGTAAGATACATAAAGTGGGTTATATCAACAGATATACAAAGGATATACTTTAAGCCAAACCTTCCAAGGTCACGGAGAAAAAAACTGGGAATTAAATTAATAGGAGAATAATTTCAAAGAGCTAACATTGGCAAAGTAGGCTGAATTGTCTCCTTTTGTGCTGACTCATCCATGATTTTATGTTATATTTATATTGGCATCAGTATATTGTGTACATGAATATTTCTTTTTTCGGGACTCTAAAAGCCTGGCATAAATCAATGTGCGACCAGCTATGGGCAATGCGACAAAATGATGTTTAGGTACACGCAGCCAGTGTGACGTCTTCCACTCCACTAACTTCCTGGTCAAGAAATGTACCACTATAACGAGCTGTCACCTATTGTTCAAGCACCTCTTCACACGTGAGGGTGGATAAAAATTGTAAAGATCATCAAACTCTGAAAGTGTTAAAATATACCATAACAATATATAGATCAACAAAATGTAATCCCCCCATAAATTTTGTGCAATTTGTGTTATCACAAGTTTCATCTAATTGTTTCCTAATTCATCCATGGTGTCAGGAGATCCACAAGTATCCACTCCCTCCACCATCGATGCTCAGTAGCAGCAGTGTGTACCATCTACAAGATGCACTGCAGAAATTCACCAAAGATCCTCAGACAGCACCTTCCAAACCCACCTCCACTTCTATCTAGGAGGACAAGGGCAACAGACATATGGGAACAACACCACCTTCAAGTTCCCCTCCAAGCCACTCACCATCCTGACTTGGAAATATATTGCAGTTCCTTCACCTTCGCTGGGTCAAAATCCTGGAATTCCCTCCCTAATAGCATTGTGAGTCAACCCACAGTAGGAAGACTGCAGCGGTTCAAGAAGGCAGCTCACCTCCACCTTCTCAAGGACAACAAGGGACGAGCAAGAAATGCTGGCCCAGCCAGCAATGCCCACATCCCACAAATGAATAGAAAGAAAAAGGTTGATGGGCAATGGGAATAAGTGTGGTCTGAGAAGCTCCAGGAACATTAGAGAGAAATAAAACTAAAAGGATTCAGAGCTATACATAAAAATATACTTATAAACATAAATAAATCTCTTTATCACTTCTTACAGATTGATTTGCCAATCAGCTGTGATCTCATTGAATGGTTCAGACTCAGTAGGCTGAATGGCCTACTTCTGTTCCTACATCTTATGATCTTAGGTTCTAAGATTGAGCAAATATTACATACAATCCATGTTGACTTCTCTTATAGCCTATTATTGAGAAGCAACTCCGTACAAAACTCTGGTGCGACTGCACTTGGAGTATTGCGTACAGTTCTGGTCACCGCATTATAGGAAGGATGTGGAAGCATTGGAAAGGGTGCAGAGGAGATTTACCAGGATGTTGCCTGGTATGGAGGGAAGGTCTTATGAGGAAAGGCTGAGGGACTTGAGGCTGTTTTTGTTAGAGAGAAGAAGGTTAAGAGGTGACTTAATAGAGACATACAAGATGATCAGAGGATTAGATAGGGTGGACAGTGAGAGCCTTTTTCCTCGGATGGTGATGGCTAGCACAAGGGGACATAGCTTTAAATTGAGGGGTGATAGATATAGGACAGATGTCAGAGGTAGGTTCTTTACTCAGAGAGTAGTAAAGGCGTGGAATGCCCCGTCTGCAACAGTAGTAGACTTGCCAAATTTAAGGGCATTCAAATGGTCGTTGGATAAACATATGGATGATAATGGAATAGTGTAGGTTAGATGGGCTTCAGATTGGTTTCACAGGTCGGCGCAACATCGAGGGCCAAAGGGCCTGTACTGCGCTGTAATGTTCTATGTTCTATGTTCTATGTGGATGTTTCACAGTAATCACTCCTTCCCACCAAAATTATTTATGTGAGAATTGTCTACAAAACCAAAACAGACCAGTCAGCCCAACTGATCTATGCCAATGTATCTAATCTACACTCCTATCATTCTTCATCTAACCCCATCCATATATCATTCTTTTCCTTTCTCCCTTAAATGATTAAATAGCTTCCACTTAAATCAATCCATGCTAGTCATTTCAATTACTCCTTGTATTATTCGTTGCAGAGGAGGTCTTGTTGTGCAATGGGTAGCATCCCTATCTCTGAACCACACTCCAGGACTTCATAGCCAAAAATTGCAGCCTCTGCCATTGTTATCCATAGCTTCAGGCCACAAGAGCATGTAATAACGCATAATGCCACAGTACTTACTCTGACTGCTTTTTGGGAAGCAATTGGCTGCATAGCCAATATGGATCAGATTGGTGTCAGAGGCATGAGGTTTAATTCTACATTCCACAGGGACAGATTTGAGACTTATTTCCTTGCCTTATTGAGGAGGTGGTGGTACAGGTTTGACAAGCAGAGGACAGAAAGTGGATTCCATATTCTTACACCACTCTGTGTGAAACCAATTCTCTTGAATTCCAATTGGGTTTATTATTGACTATCTCATTTATGGCCTGAAGTTATGTTTTTCCTTCACAAGCAGAAATACTTTCTCTATGATGACCCTATCAAAACTTTTCATAATCTTAAAGACTTCTATTATATCACTCCTTTTTTTAAATTTTTTTAATGAATAACGATCTGAAATCATTACATTTTTCCTGAAGGATTTAATTTTCCATTCCACTATCATTCTTGCAATGAACTTTTCCCTTTTTATAAATTGGAAATCAGGGCAGTTTACCATACTTCAAATGTGGTCTAACCGAGTTTCTATGCAATTTTAACATAACTTCTCTGCTTTTCAATTCTATCTCTTTAGAAATGAATGCAACTACATTGTTTAATTTTATGGCTTTATTAATCTAAGCAGGCACTTTGTGTTGCTGTACACCTGGAACACCAGGTCATTCAGCCCCTCAAGCCGGTTCTACTAATCAGTGAGATCGTGGCTGATCTGTGGCCTAACTCCACATACCTGCCTTTGGCCCATATCCCTTAATACCTTTGCTTAACAAAATTTTGTCTATCTCGGATTTAAAATTAACAACTAAACTAGCATCCACTATCATTTGTGGAAGAGGGTTCTAAACATTTACTATCCTTGGGTATAGAAGTGCTTCCCAACAACTCTCCTGAACAATCTGGCCCTAAATTTCAGATTATGTCCCCTAGTTCTAGAATCCCCAAACAGTGGAAACAGTTTTATCTACCCTGTTTCCTCCTGTTAATATCTTGAAGACTTCACAAGTTTGGAACTGTAATCCAATTTCTGATTCCTAACCGATTTGTAAGTTATGGGTGACCCTATTCCCAACAATGATCCTTCTGGTACACCACTTCCCACCCTTTGTCAATCTTATTAATTTCTTTGTCACCATTGTCTGTTTTCTATTTTGGAAACAGCATGCTATCTATTCAGCTAATTGTCCCCTGACTCCCTACCTTAATCATTGAGGCTACTATATAATCCATGTCAAATATATTTTAGAATATCATATATGTTATATCTATTTTGTTACTCTTATCATGGAATCATAGGATCCTTACAGTGCAGAAAGAGGCCTTTCAGCACATCGAGTCTGCACTGATACTTTGAAGAGCATCCCAACCAAACTCAACCCCCCACCCTATCACCATAACCCCACATTTCCCATGGTTAATCCATTTAGCCTGTATGTCCCTGGACACGATGGGAAAATCCATCGTGGCCAATCTGCCTAACCTTCATATCTTGGGGCTACAGGAGGAATCCGGAGCACCTGGAGGAAACCCACGTAAACATGGGGAGAATGTGCAAACTCCACACAGACAGTCAGACAAGCTGGAATTGAACCTAGGTCCCTGGTACTATGAGCCATGGTGCCATCCTATCTATCCTTTTTGTTATTTATTCAAATAATTCAATAAGCTTGATTAAGCCAAGTCTTCCTTTTGGAATTTGTGTTGACTGTTCTTTACTATATTTCAGTTACGCTGTGTTTTCTTATTAGATTTTAGAGTATGAATTTCATTATTTTTCCTGCCACCAGCATTAAAGTAATTGGTCTGTAGCTCCCTAGACTCATTCAATCTCTGTATTTATATACAGAAATCATATTAGCTGTCGGCCAACCTTCTGGCATTTTTCCCTTGTCCAATGATTTTTTTATATATGTAATAATGCTTTTGCTATTTCTTCTTTCATTTCTTTTAATGTGAGTGGTGGCAGTCTTAATTTAATTTGGATTAATCCATAGAAAAAATCCATGACAGCACTGACCTGGTGTACATTGCTGGCAAATCCATAAAATCTACCATATATTTGTTAGTCAGTTTACATCTGATCTTCCAGCTCTTTTTGAGTCCTATAGTTAGCCTTTGTGCACGGACAACATTTAGAAATGTTAATTCAGCACAAAATTAACAGTTGCTTGAACATATTTACAGAGCAAATGAAAGCCAGAATGGAGCTGTTGGGCCAAGACGTGTCTAACACGTGATTATATTTTTCAACAAGTGAATGAAGGGTGTTGATGAGAGTAAAGTGGTTGATGGAGAGCTTCCACAAGGTGTTTGAAATAGGGCTACACCACAGGCTTTCCATGGAACTTAGAGCCATAGAATAAAAGAGAGAATGGTGGCATGAATCAAAAGTTGTCTGAGTGACTACAAACAGTGCATCCTGATGATTTTTTTCAAAGTGGTGGAAGGAATACAGTGTGGTTCCCAAGCATCTGTTCAAGAGTAACTGTTTTTCTTAATATACATTAGTCACCTGGACTTGGGTGTACAGGGTACAACTTCAGAATATAAGGTTGGCACAAAACCTAGACGTATAGAAGACAGTGATGGCTTTTAAGTGGATATAAGGCAAGGGAATGATTGGACATATGAAAGATGAATTTATTGCAGAGAATCATAAAAAATTACATTTTTACAGGAAAAGTTAGGACAGGGAATAAAGAACAAGCACTACTCAAAAGAGGATACAGGAACAAAGAAACTTGGAGATAGATAAATTATTTATGATTGAAAAATGGTTAAAAGATATCCTTAAGTATGAATAAAGAGGCATTGGATTTGAATTTTGTTCTGTGAGAAGAACAGTGATACATTTCAAGTGGTAGCAGACAGGCTAATTAAAGATGAACACGAGGCAGATGAATTTTAATGCTAAGAAATGTAAAGTGACACATTTTGGAGGAAGAATGAGGGGAGGCAATATGAAATAAATGGTGCAATTCTAAATGTGGTGCAGGGGCAGAGCTACCTGGAGGCACATTCACACAAATAGTTACAGCTGGCAGAATACAAAAATAAGGATGTTATTGAGAACTGCTTTCAAATACTGATAAAAATCTCAACCAGAGTACTTCATATAATTCTTGGCATTGCTTTTAGGATTAGAGACGGGCAAAAAGAATGCACAAGAATTCCAGACATGATAGATCCAAGTAACTGGACCACTTGGATAAGTGTAAGTCATGAGAAGATTTGCTGGAGTTTTTTCAAATTTAGGATGGAGTAAGTAGGGAGAAACTGCTCCCATTGCTGGTAGGTTGAAAAAACATGGTTGGAAGTAATAAGCAAAGGAAGCAATGACGGCATAAGGAAATTTTTGTTTAATGTCATAATGCACTGCCTGAGAGTGTAGTGGAGGCAAATTCAACCACAATTTTCACAGCAAATTGGATAACTAAATTGAGAAAATATTGTGGGGCTGTGGGGAAGAGCAGGAGAGTGGAATTAGCTGAAATGCTCTTCCTGAGAGCTGGTATGATCACAGTGGGCTGAATAGCCTTCTCCTCTCTGTAACTATCTTATGACTCCATTTAAAATAAGGTAGAATTTTGCGCAGGCTTTCACCTGTAACTTCGATGGAAAATTGGCAGAGGCTCCAGGAAATTGACATAAATTGTGATGATTTTCTGCAGTTTCTGCCAATTTAGTGATTCAGGATTGTCCATTTTTGGATTACGCAGTTGATGTTTGGTCCCAGACTAAAATGTGACAAAACTAGTTTCACATAAAGTCCACTGGGAAAGAAAGATTACGCCACTGCTAGTGCCACAAGATTGTAGGGCTCTGAATGGGGAAAAGATATGAGGCAACTCTTGTTTAAGGTCAGGGGTCTGGAATTTCAGAGGCTGGACACTTGGATCACAGTGTAGATTTCTAGAAACCCCAGGATGCCAAGTGAGTTTAAGGCCGGGGATTAAGGGGCCTAGACAATGAGACATTGTGTTGGCAAGGGTATAGGCAATTGGAAATCAGTGTAAATATTCGTGATTAGGGTGCTTGCAGAGGAGCTGCTTGTAATCTAAGCATTAGGATAGGGGCTTGGTATTAGAGATGGAGCAATGAACCTGAAATTGACAGAAACAGTGATAAGGACTGTGCTTAATAAAGGAGGCAGGAAGGATTATACTGCTCCACATTCAGGTTAACAAGCATTACGTTGTTCTGGATGATCACTAGGACTTACGTTCTTAAAGTTCTGCCCACAATGCTGGAATCTGCCTTAATGCAAACCAATCTATAGGACCTCAAGCATAGCTGCACGTGAAAAAGGGTCTCATGCATGTTTCAGCATGGATCGAGATATTCTTGTTTATCTTCACCCTATATGATGATTAGTATGTTTCCAGCTTGAAGAGAATACACAATTCCTGCCCTTCACTTTGGGTGATAATGCAAGCACATGTTTTACAAGCATGTTTTAAAGATCCAACAATGTTGGGTGTAATTTGGATAGAAAATATTTTTGTCCTAAACAATGTTAGTGTAAGTAATATTTGTGATTTGCAACAGCATAACAAATCTCTGCTGCTTTTTTCATAAACACGTCAAAACTGACAACTAAAATTATATGTTTTTAGAATGATTTTCTTCATCCAGACTAGTGACAATCTCAAAACAGCTTTTCAATTTCGTTTCCTGTGGGGAAGGATTGATGTGCATGGAATAGGCCTTATACATCTTAATTGAATCTCTGGCAAGTATGGCCCTATCCATTTGCCCTTTATAAGGTCATCCCTAGACTGAACGTTGCCACAGTCCTATTGCTTAACCTCCTGCTGTGCACCTGTTAGTTCTCCTTTCGTGCCATCTTTTAATGCTTGGAGACAAGCTTAATGCACTAACCAGTGATTCACAAGAGAACAAACAGGCTGACAAGTTCTATTAAAGGAGTGGCATATTTTCATTTAAAACCTCATAATTAATAATGGAAAATATAGTAATTTTGAAATATGCAATAGCTTCGAAAAGGCAGAAATGCACAATCGTATGGAGTTAAAAACTTTTTGAGGTAGTACGTGATTTGAATGGAAATGAAAAAGACCAGGTGAAATGCCAACAATTATATTACATGTGAACCGAATGGTGCATCAACTATGACTTTTAATTTATCATTTCTAAAATTTGGCATGTGGATAAATTGATTAAATGTTTTACAGAATGTTTGTCACCCAAAGCAGATGTCTGTATCTTAGCACATCACTGAGAATGTCATCTCAATTCATCATTTCTGAACATGTATTCATTTACCTTGGCATTTACCAAGCCGTTTTACTTCAATCCATTCCTGTCTCTGGCAGGATGCTTCTTTAACAAGGCAAGGACTATCATATGATTTTCCATTAGATGCACACACCGGGTTGTAGTTGAATCTGCTGCAGTCTATATTGCACACACACCTGACAAAACCAAAAAATGCTCATTGTACCAGTAACTGTATAAACCACTGTACAAAACACATCACATTGAATCTTTACACAGGACATTGCCACAAATTGCACATGCTCAAAAGTAACACCCAGAAAGCATAACAGCTGGCAGACTTTTAAATTCGAGTATATGCCCTGTAACAGCGTTTCTCTTCCGGGCATAATTGATCATCTCATTGTCAATGGAATTAATATTTTATGTCTGAAAGACGGAAAATCAATAGCAACTGCACA
This sequence comes from Ginglymostoma cirratum, assembly GCA_024137785.1. Taxonomy (NCBI): domain Eukaryota; kingdom Metazoa; phylum Chordata; class Chondrichthyes; order Orectolobiformes; family Ginglymostomatidae; genus Ginglymostoma; species Ginglymostoma cirratum. The sequence continues at coordinate 60,135,843 of JAHRHZ010000013.1, forward strand.
GTCTCCCATGATTTATTTAAACCACACTTGAGATTCTACTAACTCAGTGTATCCTTACCATACACAGGTGTATCACAGCAGCGACTGAGTTGCAAATATTCTTTCACTTGCCTGCACTTTAAAAAGTAGTTTTGGGGGCAGATTTAAAAGGAATTACTTCCCCGGCTTTGTCTTAATTTTAAGCTCCAGTTGCATTGTATAAACATTGCAGTACCTCTTCAGCTTTGCCGATTCTATTGCCTTCTGCAATACCGCACATTAGATTCTAATGATTCAATTTAATACAACTGAAGCAGTTAGCCTCATAAGCATTGTACTATTTTGCATAATGTCAAAGTATCCACAATTCATTTTCATTGAATTTTCCACAATTCAAGATGTTGATTCTGAAAAACATTGGGATCAGAAAAGGAAGAAAAATGAAGAATAATTTTGTCAAATATTAGAATGGCCTTTATTTGTCACAATACTTAAAACAAGATATGCTGTTTATGCATCATTGTTTTAAAAAATCTGACTTTTTTTGGACAATTGCTGTCATAGTTATTAGAGTCTCATGTATCCAATTGCAAGAGGGTAAAATACAAAAATCAGATCTATTAGTTCAATTTACAGTAAGGAGAATTTTATAAAACATTAATTTCTGAGGATTATCAAAAGAGTAAAATAAAAATGCACTGAAAAAATGAAAAAGTGGTTCTGCCTAAAACATCTAATAATGTTTTGTTTTGCATGATTAATAGGGTTGATTTGATCATTTAGCTCATTCACCTTTTTGCATTTGATGACATGGTCAATCATGCTATCATCCTCCATTGCTTCTCCTCCATTATCTCATTCTTCCTCGTTAACGTGCTGCCTCCTCCGGACATCATGTGATCAGCTTCCATGCTAATGACACAGGGCTCTACCTCTCCAACACACGTCACAATCCCTCTCCCTTCTCTACAATCGAAGTCTAATCTGAAAGGACACCATGGAAGGGGAGGGGATTCATATATTGAGCTTCAGTGCCCCCACAGCCTAGCTTTCCTTCCCTAAACTCCTCTTTGTTTTCTCTTCTCTCTCTTTTAAGATATTTTTTAAAATCCACATCTTTGGTCATGTTTTCACTGAACCTTTCCAGAGTCTGCTTTGGCTCAGTATTCATTTATTTCCCTTCCATTTTTGTGCCTTGAGCTCTTTAAAAGGCTGTTCATGGTAATATTTAGCTTGTGCTGTTTTTGTTGCTGATGTAAAATAGATCATCAAATGTTAAAGTTAAAGACGGCTTGGGTGTTAACTAGAAATAAACATGCAATAGGTTGACACCTTGGCATGGTAAATGGTACTGGTATTTGGCTTATTCATCAGATGCTTTAAGGTGTACTATTTGTGCATTTATTCAAAAGACTGACAGTATTTTAAATACTGCATACAGTATTGATCAGGGCAAAAAAAACCCGGTACATAGAAAGATTTGAGTTTATTATTGAATGGATTTGTAAAAGACATATCCTGCTTGACTAACTTAATTGAATTTTCTGATGAAGTAATAGAGAATGCTAATGAAGGGCTTGCAATGCATGTTGTGAAAATGGATTTAAAATAGTGTTTGACAAGGTACTGCATAGAAGGTTAACTAACAAAATTTAGGCTCATGGGACAGGAAAGCCTGGGTGCAACTGAATTTTAAAAATTGGTTTAAGGCCAAAAAAACAATGATTCATATGCAGGTAATTTTTTTTTTCAGATTGAAGATTGGTAAATGGCGGTGTTTCCTAAAAGTCAGTTCAAAGACCATGGTTTTGGCACTAGGACTATGTAGCGATGTCAAAAAATTTAGCAAAGATAACAAGGAGTGAGGATCAATGGGGTGATACTAAACACTTGCACCAGGACATACAGATGCTAGGGCAACAAGCAGAAAACTCGTAGATTTTGGAATTTAAATACATAGAAGGGTGAGGTGATGGCAGGAGGATTTATCAGAGGAAATACAGACTTCATGGCATAGTTGTAAAAGGTCAGCTGGGATAGAGAAACCCCTTGCTGATGTTGAGAGATAAGTACGTTGAGAGATAAGCTATACAAAAGCCTCGTTTGGCCACATCTGGAGTATTGTGCCCAATTCTGGTCACCTCACTACAGGAAAGATGTGGAAGCATTGGAAAAGGTGCAGAGGAAATTTACCAGGATGTTGCCTGGAATGGAGGGAAGGTCTTACGAGGAAAGGTTGAGAGAGCTAGGGCTTTTCTCTTTAGAACAACGAAGAATGAGAGGTGATTTGATAGAGGTGTACAAAATGATCAGAGGTATAGATAGAGTAGACAGCCAGAGACTTTTTCCTAGGGTGGAGGTAGCTTTTACGAGGGGACATAGTTTTAAAGTGAAAGGACGTAGACATAAGGGAAATGTCAGAGGTAGGTTCTTTACTCAGAGAGTGGTAGGGGTGTGGAATGCATTGCCAGAGAGGGTAGTGGAGTCGGCCTCATTAGCGGCAGTTAAGCGGCTATTAGATAGGCATATGGATGATAGTATAAGGTAGCGGTGGAGGTTAGATAGACCTTAGGTTTCAGGTAAAAGTTCGGCACAACATCATGGGCCAAAGGGCCTGTACTGTGCTGTGCTGTTCTATGTTTTATGCTCTATGTTCTACATCAGCAGGGGAGAAAAGCTGACCCCTTATAAAGATCTGGTTGGGCCCCAACCAGAATGCTCAGTCCAATTCTGGTCATCAGATTTTAGGAAAGAGATGATGGTGCTTGAGAAGGTGAAAACAAGGCTTACCAGAATATTTTCTGTGAGAGGAGGGTTCTAGCTACAAGGTTTGGTTAGAAAGGTTTGGCTTTTCTCTTCAGGGTAAAGCAGAATGAAGGGAGTGTTAAAAGAAAAAAACAAAGTAAGTGCATATGCTGCAAATCAGAAACAAAACCAGAAATTGCTGGAAAAGCTCAGTTGGTCTGGTAGGATCTGTGGACAGCAATCGCAGTTAACGTTTCGGGTCCAATGACCCTGCCTCGAAACAGGAGTATTAAAAAAGTTGTACAAGATTAAGACAACCTTAGGGAAGGTGCACAAGGAAATCTCTTGCCATTAGTTGATTACAAGGATTATAGGACACAGATTTAAGGGTTTCGGCAAGAGATTCTGGGCATTGTGGGGAATGTAAGGAAAAACCTCTTTGCACATTGAGTGGCATTGACCTGTAACTCACTGCCCACAAGGTGGAAATAAACGTGCAATGCTATGGGGTCTGAATGAGGGGGAGCTGGCAACAGACTCAATGATTGTAAACTGATCGCAGATTTTTGGATAAAATGAACTTTAAAGAAAACAGACTAGTTGAACAGCCAAGAGAGCTTTGCAGTTTTAGAGGTGATAAAGAAACAGTTGTGTGACTAAGAAGCTGTGTAAGTATTGTGCTTCTGGTATAAGTAGGCCAATTTTCAATTTCTCTTAATATATACTTTCCCCTCCAAAGCTAGCAGAAAATGTAGGTTCACAGAATAGTTACGATCTTTTGAAAATAGTGAATAAGATCGCAGTTTCTATGAATACAGTCATTGAAAAAGCAGACAGAAACTAAATGAACAATGGAGTGTCCAAAATAATTGTGTCAGAACACTCCAAAAATAATAGAAGTTACAAATCCAATAACGTAAATTATAGCAGGACACAGCCCAATCCACTTTTACAATCACAAGTTCCTGAAGGCTAGATGTTCCTTTTCAACAATATTTATTTTATGTGGGTTCACAAAACACATTATCAGGCTGGAGGGCAGGGAGACATGATAAAATAAATATTTATTATTACTTCTATATGTTTTGAATTCTTACCCAATTTCTTGCATGTTATTTTTCTCAAGAACAACCTTCACCCAAAATGGAGCAGACTGAAAGGTCATATTCCATTGTAAAATGACACAATTAGGATAAAAAGTTGATTGGCCGATTACCTGATCCAAGATCAGTTTGCCAATTGGATTGGAAAATCTACGCTTCTATGGGCATTGAATTTTAATTTTTTTAAACTACTCACACAATGAAAAAGAACTACCCAATTTAAACTATCCATTGTCTTGATAGAAAGCTGGTATTTTGGGTTCTTGTTGTTCTCCCAGGCCGTAATAACACTGAGATGGTGGCAATCCATTAAGATTGATGAACAGTGACATTAATCGTTAAGAAGATCCAGCTCAGAGGTATTTAACTCCAAAATTCTGATTCTTCTCATGTACTATTGCACACACATATTTTTGTTCATTTGTAACCAGTGGGCATTGCCAACTGGTATGATAAATTGTGGGTGCTGGTGTTTCCCCTGACTATGAGCCCTTTATGCCCACTACCACATTTTACTCTCTTAAGCACTTTCTCAAAGCATTTTGGTCCTATAGAATGGTGCCGCACTAATTTATGAGGTGATGCAACAACAATACCTTCTGGGTTTGAGTTGACCAATGATGTATTTGGGCTCACATAGAAGCAGAATTAGAACAATTCATCAATATCCTCAATTATTAACCCTCTATTAAACTTAAAGCCACATAAACACAAAGGGAACATTAATTTCCAAGACACCATGATATTTAAATTGGCGCAAGACAAATGACATACATTTTTGCCAAAATTTACTTTAGTAAATAATTAACAAAACTTCTGCAGAAAATTGCTATCTCCTTAAGCCACCTTCCTTGACATTACATTTCTACTGCATATGCATAAAGCCGAAGCATTTTAATCAGGCACCTAGTACTCTATCACTGCATCTCAAATCTCAATCTCAGATTTGAATTTAGCAATTGACTGAATGTTCATTATAATAACATCCACTACAGCTTCCCCTTATAGTAGTTCCTGAAAATTATGCAGCCTTAAGATAGAGATTTCACGTTCATTTTCAATAGTTTCATTACCTCAGTGATATTACATTTTCCTGGCCCTCAGTTAGTTGAGTGTTCCTTTGTTGACAGTTTCAAATATTCACTTTCCATTGCAGTCCCCTCCTTTCCCTCCCGCCAAAACTCGGCAGCCTCCTCCACTCTCTAATCTTGCTCTTCCCTTTCCATGCCTTGCATACTTCTCCATCTCATTTCACTGTTCCCCACCTTGCTGCTTCCTCCCTTTCACCACTTGTCACCTCACCCTTTTCCTAAGAAAACCCCTCCCTCCTCCCCTCCAACAAAGGCTTGTATTTGGCTCAATGCATGCCTCCCCAACACTGTCCCCAGGCTTGGACTCAATCAGTGCCCATTGACCTGCTCAGTTCAGGGCTCAGATCAAAACAGTCAGCTGATGCCCTAGATTTAGCTTAACCTGCTTCCAACCCCCAGGCCTGGACTCAGCCCCCCTTTCTCTCAGGACTGAACTTGGGTAAATGCCCTCCATGTGTGGGTCTGGACTCAGCTCAGTGCACACACACCACCCCAGGGCCCAAATCTGGCTCAGTAAACCAATATCACTGGACTCATACCAGCTGGCAACAATCCCAAGCACAGCTACTTATCTTTTCAAACGGCTTCCTCAGTCAGCAAGTGCCTCTCTCCCACCTTTGATGTCAAATTAACCTATCAGTAGCAGATGGGGATGAGAAACAACCTGCGATTGGAGTAGCAGTTCCTCACACATTCTGTCTCTTGTGTCTGGGTTGGCTTTGCTCTGATTAGATGCCATGTATGAGAGGACCAGGGCTGCCCAAGCCCAGGCCACCTAAAGGCACGAGCCCTGATGATTATCGTCATCTGCAACACCTTCTACTGGGCACTTGCCCATCAGCCATTGTTCTTGAGAAAGAGCTGGGGAGTCATTTCTTGTGCCAGTATAGTCCATGTGTTGTGGTTATACACAAAGTACTGTTGGAGAGAGAGTTCAATGATACTCACTCAATGAGAATCAAGAAGTGGAAAATACCTCCATAAGAATTACTGATTAGGAGTAGGACTAGGCCATTTGACTCCATGGACTTGCTGTGCCATTTGATAACATCATGGTTGATCTAATTGTGGTGATATTGTTCCAGTTCATGATAGTGTGCGGCTTGTGGGCAGCTTGCTCCTGTCCACTCAATATGCCATTCTAGGTTGTACAGGTCACTGGGTTGCAAGGTGCTGTCAAAAGAGCTAGTTGCTACAGTGCTTCTTATAGATAGGAACATAGAAACTCAGAATTTGGAGCAGAACTAATCTATTGAACTCTTTGAGGTTGCTCTATAACTCAATAAAATCATGGCTGATCTGACTGTGGTCTCATTTCCACTTTCCTGTGTGACTCCCATAAAGCCTGATCTCCTTTGTTGATGAAAAATCTAATAACCTCAGCCTTGAACAAGTTTGACGATCCAGCTTCTACCTTTTCATGGGTAAGAGAATTCCACAAACTAGTGATGACCTGAATTAAAAAGAATCTGCTCACTGCAATCTTATTTTAAACAGTGTCCCACAGTTCTAGTCGCTCCCACAAGAGCAAACAACTTCCTTGCATCATTAGGATGATGGTGCAATGTTGCTATTGTGCATAGGTAGTGCTCCTAGAATCATCAAATCCCTACAGTATGGAAACAGGCCCTTTGGCCAAACAAGTCCACACCGACCCTCCGAAGAGCATCCCATTCAGATCCACCCCCCACCCCCGTCCTTTCCCAGTAACCCTGCATTTCCCATGGATAACACACCTAATCTACACATCCCTGAAAACTTTGGGCAATTCAGCACTGCCAATATGCCTAATCTGCACATCTCTGGACTGTAGGAAGAAACTGGAGCACGCAACAGAAACCCACGCAGACACAGGGAGAATATGCAAACTCCACACAGACAGTCGCCCGAGGGTGGAATTGGAGGGTGGTCCCTGGCGTTGTGAGGCAGCACCGTGCCACCCATTGTTGTTGCTGCAGCTGTAACCCATCAGGCAAGGGGAGAGTGTTCCATCACACCAAACCTTTGCCTTAGGCAGGCTTTAGGGAACCAGGAGGTCGGGGGAGGGTGTAACGGCCTAGTGGTATTATCGCTGCACTGTTAATCCAGAGACCCAGATAACATTCTGGGGACCTGCGCTCAAATCCCACCACAGCATATGGTGGAATTTGAATTCAATAAATATCGGGAACTAAGAATCTAATGATGACCATGAATCCATTGTCAATTGTCAGGAAAAACCCATCTGGTTCACAAATGTCCTTTAGGAAAGAAAACTGCCATCCTTACCTGGTCTGGCCTACATGTGACTGCAGACCCACAGCAATGTGGTTGATTCTTAACTGCCCTCCAGGCAATTAGGGATGGACAATAAATGCTGCCCAGCCAGTGACACCCTCATCCCATGAATGAATAAAAAAAAAGAACTACTTGCCACAGGAATTTCAGCCTCTGATTTGCTCTGAAAGCCACGATATTTATGAGGTTGGTCCAATTCAGTTTCTGGTCAATGGTAATCACCAAGATTGTGATCCTGCAGGATCCGGTGATGTTATTAACATTGAATTTCAAGGGAAGATGGTTGAAGGTTCTCTTGTTGGAGATGGTCGATGCCTGCTACTTGTGAGGCATAAATGTTACTTGCCACATCAACTCAAGGCTCGATTTTGTCCAAGCCTAGCTGCGTTTGAACACGGATTGCTTTAGTATGCAAAGAGTTACAAATGTGCTGAACATTGCGCAATCAGCAATGAACATCCCCACTTCTGACCTTATGATGGAGAAAAGGTCAGTGACGACTGAAGATGATTGGGCCTTTGGACTTTATCATGCAGAGATGTCCTGAAATGAAGATGATTACCCTTTAACATCTACAACCATCCTCCTTTTTACTAGGTATCACTTGACCCAAGAGATTTTCCTCAATTCCCATTGACTCCAGTTTTGCTAATGTACCCTAGTAGTCATTTGATAGCACTGTTGACAGCCCCTTCCATCAGATTGTTGATGATTAAGAGTATATTATTGATTGGCTATGTTGAATTTGTCCCACATTTTGTGGAAAAGAACACAACTGGGCAACTCTCCACAGTGCTGGGTAGATGCAAATGTTATAGTTGTACTGGGGTTACTTGGCCAGAGTCACTGCTTGTTCTAGAGTACAAATCTTCGATATTATAGCCAGAATATTGTCAGGGCCTATAGTCAATTTCTTGATATCATTTTGCTTGTCCAAATTCTTTGACTTTGTGTTCGATTTTCTGAGATAGTTAAAGCTGAAAAAGGGGTAGGTTAATGTACTCATCTCTTTAACTGCAGAAAGTTTCAAGTACAAATGCCCCAATTTCCATCACTACTTCTCTCTAAAAGTGCCCAAGGTGCACTGTAAAGATTGAAGGCTTGTGTTCACATTTCTTTATATCACGAGAGGAAGGAGAAGAAAAAGTAATTATACTTGTGAAGCACACTCCTTTTCGATAAGAACTACAGTTTATTCCATCGTATCAACCAGCATCAAGATTTTGTCTGTGTGCACTCACCTCTCCCCGTAAAAAACAAATGAAGGATTAATCCAGGATGCTGTCTAATCTTAATTACACTGCATTGAATCTACACAATTCATACTTATCCTGACAGCGTTCAAACCTTTTGCTAATTAAATGTTCATACAGCACTCTTTTTAAGATATTCAATCAAACAGAATTAACTGAGTTATCTGAAAATCTATTCTGTGAACTGATAACTATTCATAGCTCTGTGGGAAATAAAAAAATAATCTTCCCGTTTCAACTTTTGCTTAAGGTTTGTTAATTTTAAACCTGCATTTTCTGGTCTGTGCTCACAGTCTAAATTAAATATCTGCTTGCATCTGCATTATCTATTTCATGGTGCATTTCAAAAAATTGTTTGCCTGCATTCAATTTATTTCCTGTAATCGAAACAACTTTAGCCACATAAATCTCTCCTTTATAATGCATAGCTAAGTCTCTGAGTTCTGGTTGTTATTCTCTAAATCCTTCCCAATACATCAAGGTCTTTTGATCAACAATCACTACTCCTCTGAACACTTCCCTGTAGAATTCTGTTCATTAATGATCAGTGGTTTTGCCATCCATGCCCTTATTGTGCATTGACAATATTGACAGCTTGATTTTATCTAAAATGTAGTTCGTGAGCAGCAACTCTATGTACCTTATTAGAGGCTCTTCGCTCAGTACACCACCACCCCTGCCCAGCAGCCAAAATTGTCATGTCACATCTTGGTCTCTCTCCATATTCCTCAGGTTCTTTCTCATGCTTTAAACATCATATTCTGACCAATCCTTTTCTCTTTATTCAGAATATACCCCCAGACCTACCCCGATATTCTATTCAGATATTCTCTTTTGTTCCTTCTGCAGCCTCTGCATTGTAATTTCTCAGGCCTGATCTTCATGAATCTAAACAAACCATGGTGGAGGCAGGCTACTGGAAAAGCCAGCGGCAACATCATTTGTGCTGATGTTTCACCTCAGTTCTTGTTACCTGAAACTTTCCAAACCAGGGGAGAGAGCAGGTACGTGAACTCCCATGTAGTTTGTTTTAGGACATTTAATTTAGTAAAGGCCAAATTTGTTAAACACCGGCCTTCCTTATCCCAATCCCTTTAACCATCATCTTGAACAATTGTGAGAAATTCACAGACTTTGTCATTATCAATATAGAGGCCATCCATTAACCAGCCTATACTGTTTAACCTTGTTTATCAACCAAACCTCCTTGGCCACTGCTTGAACACTCACCCCATTTCTGGTTTCTCCAGCATCATCACCACACCCTTTCTAATCTTAACTCAAGTCTGTTCCCTCGTCCCAGTAAATTGCTTACTGCGTGGCCTCCCTTCATAGTTCATTCCAGTCGACACAGTAAACACAAACGACTGTGATATTTTCAAATGCCCTGCTTATTCAAAATTCCTTGAATACATTGTCACCTGCCAAATCTGTGCCCAGATTTCCTGACACTACCTGTTTGAATCTTTTCATCCAGGTTTCCATAGCTCCCAATGCATTGATATAGCCTCATTAAAGTCACATATATAGTTTTTAGAGTTCTTTATATCGCCCTTGTCTCCTCAATCTCTCTAGCCTTTGACACTGGCAAATGCAACAAACTCCTCCAAAATGTCTTCTTTCTTGTCTGCCTCGGTGGGACCACCCTCACTTGTTTCCATTTTACCTATTAGACATTGCCAGAGCCTTTCCTGCCATGTTATTGAACTTTAATCAAGACTTCCAAAAATGGCTGAGCTACGTTTCCCTAGCTTTATGACTGATGGATGGAACCACTGCATAAGCATTAAATTTAACCCTTTGGGTATACTGTCAAAGTTGTTTGATTGATAATACAGAGATTTTGAGAGACGTTTGTGCTGCACTTGCAAAAACTTAATGAACTGGAGATTAAAATCATATATTTGAGGTATCATAGAAATACTTTTTCGCTATATCATGAAATCTACAAACACACATTTGATAAATTTGGCAAATCCAATTTGATAAATTTTCAGAGTGTGCTGTTGATGAATGAGAAATGTAAGCACAGAATGAAATTATACTTTTGAAACTATCTACAAAGAAAGATGCAATGGTTTGCAGTTTCATGAAGGTGAATACACAAACACTCATTCAGCAGCTTTCTATTTCAAAATTCAAGATAAGCTTGCTAACAGAGACAGTCAATCTACTTTAACAAACATTAGTTTGAGAAGATTCAATACAGTCAAATAGATGTGCTCTAAGAGAACGTGTGTGCCCTACAACACCAATATATTTCTCCTGCCCCTACGGGATACAATTTCAATATGGTACATACATTGAATGTAAATTTAATATTTGGCAAAACAAGCCTAGAAAATAATTAGGCCAGCGTGTATAAGAGAGAATCTAACCGAATAGACCACATACTAACGAAAGCGCAGTGTTTACACTGTAATCTTAATGTGGTTTTATCTATATTTTTCTGTTTGCACTATCCTTGCCCATTTTTAAAACATTTGTATTGTATGTATCCTTATTTTTCATTTTTCTGATATTATTTCCATTTAGCTCGCATAGGTATACTGTTTTAACTTTTTGTGTATTGACATTTTTAATCAATAGAGCTTCACACAATCCCACATAAATCCAGCGCTTGACAGGTGAGGTAAAGCTCTCATCCATTTACAACTCACTGGTGCTCAACAGTCAAAGACTCATCAGTAAAAACAAGCATATTCACAGGTTTGAAATCGATGGCAAGCACAATAAAAATCTACCCCAAACAATTCCTACACAAAAAAAATCATAGCTTGCAAATGAGGTCACAAGATGAAATGTGGATTTCCTTGTTCAGGTTTTCACCATCTTCACAAATAATTGCTATTTGCTTTGCTTGAAATAGACGTTATTATTGTTTTTTTTGTTTTACCCTACAGTCATGTTTTACATTTTGAAACATAAATTACCAGACGTCTTCTGCATCTTCATCACATTCAGCCCCGTACTTGCATTTTCCACACTTTACATGTTTTTGCCGTCTTTCTGTTCCTGAGCCTTCATATTCTGTACAGAAACAATGTTGAGATGATTAGATGTTTCTGACAATATATTTAAAAAGTAAGATAGAAACAAATAATACTTCTGATGATGTTGTATAATTTTATGCATACTTAAAGAAAATGACTGTCACCGATCTTAATGCATCCTGATGCACTGGTGGGCAAATTTCGATCATTCCCCAAGAATAAATGTGATGATTGCAATGTCGGATTGACCCATACCATTCCTTACAATGCAAGTAGCAAGAAAACTGTCCTGATAATTTAAATGATCGAAGCAAACTCTCTGGTGCTAAACATGCTCTTGAGTGACGACAAGCCTCTCTAGGGCAAGGAACGTTATATGGGGCTAACACCACTTAAAGCCAGCATGCATCTCATACAAAAGGTGCAGTAGGTGCTGAAAGGAACTGGGGAAATACCTGACTTGCAAGAAGAGAGCATGCATCATGGACATCTGATGCAGCACTGGAGGCCTTGCTACAGGAGGTAGACAGGAGGAGAGAGGCTTTTGCTCCACACAGAATCAGAATGCCCTGCAGGCAAACTCTGTGAAGGTGGGGGAGCAGATGGCTGTTTTTGTCAATGCGAACAGAGCAACCCCCATGCCCTGGATGATATCCAGGAACAGGTCAACTTACCTTACACACAATTCATCTCCAAATGCCATATATTTACAACTGAGCCTCTAGTATCACCAACTGCTCACTTCACCACACACTAATTCATGTTTGTAGTTTCTAACATTTGTAGTTTCACTTCACCTTCACACACTTAGAAATACTGCTAGTCTGACACCCATGTCTCACAGCTTGAATTCAGTGCCAGCTATTCAATCATGACAGCCAGATTACCCAAACACATTACATTACACCCACTGTCATATATTTCCTTCTTTTATGCAAGACAGGGTGGCGGAGAATAAAAGGGTGGAAGTGCCAATCAGCAGAAGACACTGCAGTGGTGTCCTCACCAGGGGAGGAGATGGTGGTCATAGAATCATAGAGGTCAACAGCACAATGAGTCTGTGCTGGTCAAAAACAACCACGTAACTATTCTACAGTCATTTCATCATAGCACATAATCTTATATGCATCGGCATTGCAAGTAGACATCTAAAAACTTCTTAAATATTATGGCACTGTAATGATTGTAACAAGGTCAGCCAGGTGGACCTCATAGAATATGAGTTCCCTGATTGGGGCTGTTAATCTGATCCAATCAGGGAGCTCTGGCTGACAGATATAAACAACAGTGTCAGAGGTTCTGTTCACTCTGAGAGCTGACTGTGAGGGAGATGGATCAGTGTTAATGATTCTCCACGTGTAAATAAAGGGTGACTTGGTGAAGGGATACTGGCATCTGTGGAGCTATTTCTACCACCCTTACAGGCAGTATGTGGCTATCATTGCAGCAACCATGAGAAGCCTTGGCCAGGACAGGGAAGAAACCATTAAAGATGCAGAAATCTAAACCACTTTCTCACATTTCACTTCACCGCTACTCTAAAACCTCTTCTCACGTACAAGTATCAGATGGTTTAAATATGTAACTGTTACCTTCCTCCCCACAACTGTAGCTTATGCTTTTCTGCCATCAGATATTCAAGCACTATAACCTGATCTGGCAGTGGTGGGACAGCAAGAAATACAGGATGAAGTGTCTGATGGTGAAGGAACATCGTTACTAACATAATGTGGATGTTCACAAGATCGAACAGGAAACAGACAGTCATAATAAATCGATCATTTTCGAGTGGGCAAAATGTAACTAGAGACAAAGTCAACATGGATTCGTCAAGGGCAGGTCATGTCTCACAAACCTCATTGAGTTTTTTGAGAAGGTGACCAAGCATGTGGATGAGGGTAGGGTAGTTGAGGTGGTGTACATGGACTTCAGTAAAGCCTTTGATAAGGTTCCACATGGTAGGCTATTGGAGAAAATGCAGAGGCATGGGATTGAGGGAGATTTAGCAGTTTGGATTAGAAACTGGCTTTTTGAAAGAAGGCAAAGAGTGGTTGTTGATGGAAAATATTCAGCCTGGAGTCCGGTTACTAGTGGTGTGCCACAAGGATCTGTTTTGGGACCACTGCTGTTTGTCATTTTTATAAATGACTTGGACGCAGACATAGGTGGATGGGTTAGTAAGTTTGCAGATGACACTAAAGTCGGTGGAGTGGTGGACAGTGTGGAAGAATGTTGCAGGTTGCAGGGAGACTTGGATAAACTGCAGAATTGGGCTGAAAGGTGGCAAATGGAGTTCAATGCAGATAAATGTGAGGTGATGCACTTTGGGAAGAATAATAGGAAGGCAGAATACTGGGTCAATGGAAAGATTCTTGGTAGTGTGGAAGTGCAGAGGGATCTTGGTCTCCAGGTACATAGATCCCTGAAAGTTGCCACCCAGGTTGATAGTGCTGTTAAGAAGGCATACGGTGTGTTAGGTTTCATTGGTAGAGGGATTGAGTTCCGGAGCCGTGATGTCATGTTGCAACTGTACAAAACGTTAGTGCGGCCTCACTTGGAATATTGTGTACAGTTCTGGTCGCCCCATTACAGGAAGGATGTGGAAGCATTGGAAAAGGTGCAGAGGAGATTTACCAGGATGTTGCCTGGTCTGGAGCGAAGGTCTTATGAGGAAAGGCTGAGGGACTTGGGTCTGTTCTCATTGGAGAGAAGAAGGCTAAGAGGGGATTTAATAGAGACATACAAAATGATCAGAGGATTAGATAGGGTGGACAGTGAGAGTCTTTTTCCTAGGATGATGACGTCGGCTAGTATGAGGGGACATAGCTGCAAACTGAGGGGTGATAGATTTAACACAGATGTCAGAGGCAGGTTCTTTACTCAGAGAGTGGTAAGGGCGTGGAATGCCCTGCCTGCCAATGTAGTTAACTCATTTAAACAGTCCTTGGATAAGCATATGGATGATGATGGGATAGTGTAGGGGGTGGGCTTAGATTAGTTCACAGGTCAGCGCAACATCGAGGGCCGAAGAGCCTGTTCTGCGCTGTATTGTTCTATGTTCTATGACATGCCACAGGGATCCATACGAGACATCAATAAATCACCATTTCTATTAATGGAGCAAGTGAAGGGACCAACTCTATTGTAGCCAGATTTGCTTCCGATATGAACGTTGGTCGGAAATCACATTGTGAGAATACTTGCAATGCCTTTAGACAGGTTACATGAGTGGGAAGAAATTTGGCAAATGGAGTGTAGCATGGGAAATATGAGGTTGTCCATTTTGATAGGAAGAACAGAAAGGCAGAATAGTATTGAAATGCAGAGAGACTGCAGACTGTAGTGGTACAGAGGTATAGGAACAGGAGTAGTCCATTCAGCCCATTAAGACTCCTCAGTTATTTAATGTGATCATGGCTGATTAAACACCTCAATGCCTTTTATCCACACCATCATCGTAGCACTTTACACAATCAGTAATGAGAAATCTATCAATGTCTACTTTAAACATTCTCAGAGACTGAGCATCCACAAAACCTCACGCAGAGTATTCCAAAGATTCATAACCCTCTGAGTCTCTGAGGAAAAACAATTCTCCTCAACTCAGTCCAGCCTAAATGGCACCTCCTTGTTTTTAAATTGGGACCAGGGGAACCATCTTACCTGCATCTATCCTATCTATGCCTTTAAATGTTTTTTTTTAAAATTTCAGTGTGAACACCTCTCATTTTTGAAACTCCAGAGAAGACAGGTCCAGTTTGCCCAATCTCTCTTCATAGGCCAGTCCCCCAATCCTCAGCATAAGTCTGGTGAATCTTTGTTGCAGTTTGTCCATGACAGAAATATTCTTCCTGAGATAAGGAGACTGAAGCTGCCCCAGCGCTCCTGTGCAGCCTAACCAAGCTGCTATAGAACTGAAGCAAAACATCACTAACTCCTGTGCTCACATCCTATTGTCATAAAGGCTTATATTCCATTAGCTTTCCTAATAGCTTGCTGCATCAATGTGCTAGCCTTCAGTGACTTATCGACAAGGGCACCTAGGTCCCTTTGTATATTTACACATTCCAACTTCTTGTCATTTCAGAAATACTCTGTGCATCTGTCCCTCTTACCAAAGGAGATAATCTCACATTTTTTCCACATAGCAGTCAATCTGCCATGCTCCTGCCCACTTACCAAGCTTGTCCAAATTCTCCTTTGCATCTTTTTCACAACTCACATCCCTGCTTAGCTTCATATCATACACACATTTGGAAATATTATATTTGACCCTCAAATCCAAATTCTGATTCTTGCTGATTAATGGCAATTGTGATTTTACACTGTCATAACTACAGTCACGTACGCTCCATTCCACAGACTGTGTGTTCTGAACTTGTCCATATTAGTATATACAATCTTACAGTCATAGAGTCTTACAGCGCAGAGACAGGTCCTTCAGCCCAAACAGGTCCATGCCAACCAAAATGTCCATCCACACCAACAGTATTTCCCTGCACTTGGCCGGTATCCTGCTAAACCTTTCCTACCCATGTGTTCGTCCAAAAGCCTTTTAAACATTGTTAATGTACCCACCTCAACCACTTCAGCTGGCAGCTCATTCCATATGTGTACCACCCTCAGGTTCCTGTGTATTCTTTCCCCTCTTACCTTAAACTGATGCCCTCTAGTTTTCGATTCCCCAGCACTGGGAAAAAGACTGAGTGCATTCACCCTATCCATATGTCTCATGATCTTATACATTCCTATAAGGTACCCCCTCAGTCTCCTATGCTCAAAACAAAAAAGTTCTAGCTTGTTCAATCTCTCCCTATAACTCAGTCCCCCGAATCCTGGCAACATCCTTGTCAATTTCTTCTGAATTCTTCCCAGTTTAATAACATCCTTCCTATAGCAAGGTGACCAAAACTGAACACAATACTCCAAATGCGGCCTTAGTAACGTCCTGTACAATTACAACATAACTTCCCAACTTCTGTACTCAGTGCCCTGATTGATGAAGGCCAGTGTGCCAAAAGCATTCTTCACTGCCCTGCCTACCTGTGACTCCACTTTCAGAGAACCGTGCACCTGAACTCCAAGGTCCCTCTGCTCCACTACCATCCTTAAGGTCCTAACATTCGCCATGAAAATCCGACCTGAAGTACACTTTCCAAAATGCAACACCCCACACTTATCTACATTAAATTGCATTTGCCACTCGTTGGCTCACTTCTCCAGCTGATCAAGATCCTGCTGCAATTTCTGATAACCTTCCTCACTGTCCATGATACCGCCTGTTTTAGTGTCATCCACAAACTTACTAATCATGCCTTGTACATTCTCATCCAAATCATTGATATAGATAACAAACAGCAATGGGCCCAGCACCAACCCCTGAGGCACACCCCTAGTCACAGGCCTCCAGTCTGACAAGCATCCTCTCAAGTATTACTCTCTCCTTCCTACTATCAAGCTAATTGTGTATCCAATTTGCCAACTCTCCCTGGATTACACGCGATCCTTCCCTAACAGCATTGTGGGTCTGCCTACACCAAATGGGCAGCAGTGGTGAAGGAAGTTCACTACCACTTTCTTAAGGGATGAGTGGTAAAGCCAACAAAGCCCACATGGTCATGTACTACTCTGTCACACCTAGATTTGCAATGTTCTATCCATGTACAGTATATTCACTGCATTTGTTGGTTGAGATTTCAACAGGGTACCATTTTCAGTGTTATTTCCTAGCCTCTGTGACATCGCTCTCCCAAAGAGGAACTCTAGGCTGAGGTGACGTAATCTTTCTGCCTCACTCTCAGGCATGCAGCTGTACTCCTGTTTCCTGGCTTCTTCAGGGGAAGACATGTGTCAGCTATTCACCGAGAACTGTGTATGTATTTGTGTGTGGCTTACAGTGGGTTTTTGGGTGTATTTTTTGTGGTGCTTGGCACATTGGAAATGAACGTGCAGAAAATAGATGATCAAATCATTGCCAAAACAAACTTTTTGTTCTCTCTGTTGGCCAGTGCATAAAGTGTAAAGGCAATAAACAAAAATAAAATTAAAACAATTGCTAAGAAACAAATCAAAACCAAAACAATGTATATCTTGTAAAAGTGAATCTAAATTGAGATGAGGCAGCATGTGTGCAGGGAAAGCGATGAATTGTATGCACTCCTATCTACAATGAGTAATCAAATCCTAAGATAGAATTAGAAGACTGTAGGCTTATAACCAAGTATATACATGTGCAAATAGATATAAAAATACAACTATATATGTTATCAATGATCTTTCTTAAAGAAAAGGAAATGTCAAATGCTACATGGGCTGCTCATACCTAGCCATCCCTTTTAAGCATAAAGGGTGAAGAATTGTTAACTCAGGCACAGTGGCATGATGATTTTATGTGATCAAGTAACCAAATGGAATTAACTCTTTAACCACTGATAAAGTCAATGAGACTGGACAGTGATATGATTAGTTAATGCAACCTATACCTTATCACCAAGACATTGTGATGATTGATGACATGCATCAGGCACTACATAACCAAGCTGGCACAAACTGTGTGGTTTGATCCAAACCATCTCTGCATATGTCTAGATCACATCGCGACAACGTATTAATTGGCTGACAATATAAACAAGCAGAAGGGCTATGAAACAGATGTAATTCAAGGCAATTAAGATGAAGTGTAACTGATGAAATGTGAGAGGATAAAAGGTGACGAAATTTCTCAACTGATATAATAAAAGCATGCCAATGAACTCCAATAATTATAGCCTGTTTAAAAATGATGGGTGAAAGTCAGGATTGTAATCAGGATAAAAGGGATTGAAAAACAATGCAAATCTCACAATATGTGAAGAGAATTCAGAATAGACTTGATTATTTTCTTACTATTGTAAAGCAGTTTTTAAAAAGCATTTTCTATTGGAAACATCAGAAAACTTTTAAAACCTTCTCATTAGACAGTATGTAAAACAAGTTGGAAATAGTGAAAACTTTGTAAACCTACAATGTTTATAATTATTTGATAATTGCAAAGGTACACATAAATAAATCTACGTCTGCATTGTTTTTGTCTCCATTGGATTTCGAAGTATAAGCACCAAAGCATTGGCCTGTTGCCAGTGCAGTATCTCTATTCAAGAAGGAGCAATGGGATAAAATTCAGAAGAGGGGAGAAAAATGTGTCAATTGTGAATGACTATATCAAAACAGAGTAGATCTTGACTGTGTGTATTAATGTAATGGAAATAAACATTAGGAGAACTATAAAACAGGCTGCCAACTCCCTATTAACCATTTTTCACTATCATTTTTACAACCTAGTATATGGGATTGACTTGCCAGAAAGGTGATAGATGATAATAATGCCTGGCAGCCTCTGCTCAGGCTGCAGTTAAAAATGGGAGTGGAAGTTGGGATGGGGGAAGGGACCCCTCCATTTGAGGTTCACAGCGGCTCATGGATGGTCCCATGAGCGCAATAGTTGTGACTGTGGCAGTATCAGTGCTGCCTGTGCCTAGTGGCAGGGTCTGCCGACTGTCCCTGGCACCCCCAGACTATCTCACCTTGAGGGCTCATATTTATTGATGGTCCTCTTCCTCCAGGTGCAGTGCCAGCAGCAGGCACAGCTATATTTGATGCTGCTGAGGCTGCTGAGCTGCCAGCCCTCTGATTGAGCTCACACCTCTTGGGGCATCCGATTGTCCATTATACAATAGTAGACTTCTGGAGGCACCCATTAAATTGGGCCCCAATGATAAATTACGGCCCTGGATCCAGCATCCTACAGAAGTGGGTTGAGGAGGTGGGAGCATGGGAATAGTGAGGCACAATACCTGCTTCTGTCCCTGGAAGTCCCTATGCTTCCAAAGAATTACAACCAGTATGTTTGTGTCCGCAACTTACTTGATTAAAGTAATGCCACATGTTGGAGACATTTTTGAATGAGCTAAGGAAAAACCTCATCCGCTCTCGTGAGGGGTGAATTATAATGATAACAAGGGTGTAAGAATAAATGCAGAGCAAGCTGCCTTGGTGATTGGTGGAAATGGAAGTTAATGCTGTACAGGTTTGTAACAATGGATTGATAGTCAAAAGGAAACCAATTGAGTAAATCAAGGTCAATGTGAATTTCAAAAACTGTTTAGGGGATGTCATCGAAGGGAAAAATAATCTGTCTCAAAGACATCAGACAATAGCTCAGTTAACCAGCTTTATATGCAATGGAAACTTGGTTTATTCCCTCAAACTGCACACGTGTGCACACTACAAACAGAAACTGAAATAACAGCAAGTATTAGCCATGATGAAATCTTATGCCAGCAGCAAAGTTAAGGTTACGGCAGTTCAACCAAAATGGTGGGAGCTAATTGATGGTACAGGCATTCGAACAATAAAATGTGGTCAAAGTAACTGAAGGGTAAAGGAACAATTAGTCACCTACAGGCTGCTTATTTAATCATGACTAATTAAATCAACGAAGCAACTAATAATGTGGGTACACAAAACAGATCAGAATGAACGATGTTAAGTATATATTATATTTATCAAGTATACAGATTCTTGGGACAGGTTTTTATGGAAAACAGAGTTTCCCACCCTGCTACCAAAGGGTCAACAGGAGATACATCTTCACCATTCACGGCAGCTCCACAACCATTTCTGATGATGAGGATCATTAATTGGCTGAAAACAGGATTTTCAGACCCTCTTGCTGGGAGAAAGCTGCCGGCCAATCTGATTTGGTATCTGTTCTGTAGTCCCAGCAGCCCCAGTGGCCATACCTAGGATATACAAGCAGTCCCCAGATTTGAAGTCCCACAGTCCAGGTCCAGGAAATTGTTGGGGGTCTCCTGGTGGTGAAGAGAGGTGAGGCCATGTCCCGGAGGGAGAAAACACCCTTGGTAGGTGGGGGCACTTTTAAGGAGCAGCCTTACCCAATGTGGTAAGAGGATCCCTAATGGAGATGCCTCTCCCCTTTTCACTTGAGGCTCACGTAGGGTGAACTGAAAGGTTTTTGCGACAAATTGAGCGCAGGCAAGAGGATGGCGTAAAGGCCACCAAGGGGATTTAGTGCCCTCCCTCCCCTGCACAATCTCTAGCAGGGGACTGCAAAATTCAGCCCTTAGAATCTTAGAATTGTACAACACAGAAACAGGCATTCAGATTATTAAGCCAATGTTGGCAATTTTGATGAATAATCTTGATTGGTTATGACCTACATCATCATTTTCAGGTTATTCCTTGCATTATTGCTCATTGTTTAGTTTCCTAACTGGTAAAGACATTTATTAACAATAAGGGCAACTGTTATATCATCAAGACCTGTTTTTTGTCTGCCAATGGTGTAAAGGCAAACTGAATTGTTAAATTGTGTTGTGAGTTGTTATATATAATGCCTTAACATGGTAAGAACATCCCAAGGCACTTCATATTATCAAACAAAACTGGACATCGCTGCCTAATGAGATATCAGCTGTACCTCTGTAATGAGGCAGTCTTAAGTGCATCTTTGCTAGATCGACAAATTTGCTAAATCATGGGAAGTTATATGTTAGGGTCAGTATGGGGCTTTTTTGAAAAGAGCTGCTCAACCTGCTGTTCATAATCCTCCTGCACTTTGTTATTAGATTGGGTTAAATTTTCTGGCTGTACATCATATTTTGAAACAATAAATGCTCCTTAATGTAGAACCTGGAAAAGGATGAAGTTTCATATGCACCATTAGCACCAGAGGCAGTTGTTCCTGAGTGAAGTTAAAGCATTTAATTTATTATGCCTCCCACACTCAGCTGCGAGCAGCAAAATAAATCTTTTGAGCAAAGGATCCAACACGTGCTATCTAAACTTTTCCAGACAGAGGAAATAGCATTGCGATGAAGTAAATGCAAGTTTAAACAGGGCATGTGTACACTCTTGATCTTGTGAGCTAAGCAGCAATTTTGCATAGGCTGAAAACAGAACTGTGCTGTTGGACCAGAGTATTGAATTAGAGATGTACAACTTATTTTAGGCAAATCACCAAAACTCAGAAAAAGTGAATTCAATAGCGCATTAAAGGACGAAAGAGGGGTTGATTAGGGTAGGACTAGGGAAAGGATATTCCAGGCTGTAGATTGAGACAGCTGGAGGCATAGACATTAATGGTAACAAATCTAGAACATTCCTGTATCCATTATATTAACTGATAAATGTCTTCATTGAAATGGCAAACAAAATAATTTTGCACATGTCCATTAGTTTGCTTGCCTTTCAGCACACAGCCTGATTTCAACCCTATCATTGGATGTACATTAACAAATGAGACATTTGGTGTGAGTTGGGAGCAGCACTTTGGATTAGCTTAAGTTTCTAGAGAGTGAGAGAAAGGATGTCAACCAGGAGGAATTGGAATAGTCACATCAGAAACTAGCAAAAGCCTGGTTAAGTGTTTTGGGAGTGGTTAGGCAGAGAGGGGGATAGGTATTATTTCAAAGGTGGAAATAGGCGATCCTTTTGGTGAGGAAGTTATGGCTTCAGAAGCTCAACTCAGTGACAAATCAGACACCAAAATGGTGAAAAATCTGGTACGGACTGAAACAATGTCCACAGAGAGTAAAAGAAGAACTTGTGGTCAGAATCAAACTCACTGATCTTTGAATGTTGTCTACTTCTTTACTAAAACTAATAAAAATTGACGAGAAAATTAAGTTCTAACTGTATCAATAAATTCTCAACAAGTTTCAGACCTAAATGTCAATAAATGTAAAGCAAAAATCTGAAGATAGGTTGTTCACAAATTAAGCGTGACCTGAAATCTAACTGACTTTATTAACCTGGCATGATTCTGTAATTAATTTACGTAGGACAGTCAGGATAACTACCAGACACCATTAGATTTCTACATAGACAGATTGACAAGAACTGTTTCATAATAAGTACTGTTGGATCTTAAGAAAAATAATCATGCATTAGAATATTAACAGAAACTATCAGGATTGCTGGTAAGCTGAAAGCTTTTACTTGATGTGGGTTCGGGTATGTTAGACTAGTGTTGTTCAGATTCGGGTGTGTACAGACTTTCTAGGGGATCCACAAAGTAAATGAACAGTGGCTGAAGACAGGTTCACTATAAGCTGGAAGTGAAGTACAAATAATAGATGTGCCACTTGTTTGAGGATATTAATCTACATATTTTTATAAATATTAGTAAAAAAGAATCTCAGTAGACTAACAATGATAACTGTTTCTCAATATGTGAATTGGACAGGCTTTTATTGACTGCCCATTACTACATATTTAAATCATGCTGAGAAATGTCATTCTGGATAGCTGTCACACTATCTTTGCTCTGTTTGACATTTAAAACAGTTCACAAGATATACTTTTTTTTGTGAAAAGGAGAATAATGAATTTCACTGTGAACATCCCCATTAGTGTAATGCTTAATCAGAGGGTTCAGGCCCCATCTGGAGCACTTCCGGGCATGATTATTTTTAAGCCATTGAGATACTGAAGTGCAGATTCCTGAATTATAAAATGAACATAGGTTGCATAGGACAGCAGTTTCTGGATGAATCCCTGGAGGTCAAGACATTCTGGGTGTCTGTCAGAGAACTGTGCAGCGCTGAGATGGACAGTTTGCTGCAAGCCCAGAGGCAGAAGGGTCATGCATCTGCCACAAATGCAGCACTGGGTGGGTTAGCTGTCTTAGGAAGGGACAGAACAAAGAGAGCTAAAATGTCAAAAAGACTGGCAGGTAGACACCCCGTCCCTGCTTACCAGGTCAGATGGTGGACAGAAGGTAAGTTCAACTTTGTTCAAGACAAGGGAGCTCTCTCTAATCTTGAGTAATATCAAATGATCAGTAAGAACCAGACCACCCATCGTACTGTCTATAAATAAATTTTTATTTCTTTAACAGCATACTAAAACAGTCTGACAACTTGCACTTTCACTTTATGAGTATTGTGTTGAATGGATTTGACTAAAAATTGATGAAGTGTTAATTTCAGGGAATTTCATAGAAGATTCCTCTTTGTGAGCTCCAGTGAATTTTCTCACACAATTTCCTGCTGCTCACTTCATTATGCGTGCTTGCCATCTCGATGGCAGTGTGCTTTGTGCTCACCAGTGGTGGAAATATTCAGCACTGCAGGGACACTCCAGGATTTCACCACATCCAGGCCACCGAGAGATCTCCTGACAGACACTCTAGAGGTGCCTGGGCCTTCCACCTTGCCTGCAAACCCCAATCCTGTGAGAGCTCAAGCCAAGAACAGGGAATCTGCATCTAGCCATGACACTCTTAGCATGTCTGGACCCACAAACTTCCATAGGATCACCTGTCCAAAAGTCCTAAGACACCAGGCTCCATTATAGGGCTGGCTCCCTCCATCCCAACTGCGGACCCTGGGACTGAACCTAAAGATAGCAGGAGAGAAAGACAAAAGAACTGAGGGCATGGAGGTGGTGAAATGTATCTTAAACATATCATCACACTTTTAAATATATGTTTGCTCTTCATCATCAGCTCTGTGAGCAACTACCAATGTATCTGCACCTACAAAAGTTAAGCTAGAGAGGCTGGCCACGTGCAGCGCCCCATAACGTTCTAACCCTAAAATAAAACAAAGAATTATGGATGCTGCCAATCTGAAACAATTGCTGGAAAAAAAACTCATAACGTCTGGAAGAATATGTGGAAAGAAAGCAGAGTGAATGTTTTGAGTCTGATGGTTCTTCTTCAGAACAGTCTCCAAGCTCAAAACTTGGGTGCAAAATCCAGACTATTCTCCTCGACATTGAGAATCTCATTTTTTTAATCTTGCCATATTTTCCCAACTGACGTACCATTGCCCATGTCATTCAGGGGCTAGGAACATTCTAGGAATGGTGTTATTGTTCAGCTGGGTGCTCATTTTCAAAATGGATTTGTCCTTCAACCAAAGAATTACAATCACTGTATTTGACAATACTTGCTGTAATCTAATAAGTAAATTTAGATAAATCCACAAAATATGTTAAATGCAGCTAACTGTAACTTCCAAACCATAACAAAATTAAGAACATAAAGATTAAATAAAACTAACACAAAGAGAAACTTTTATCTTTGCAAAAGTTATTGGAAATCTAACTTCATCTGCAGAATACTGAAAACCAAACTGAGGATTAATTAGGTTCATGTGGAACTAAATTGAGGTCAAAATGAGAGTCACAGTCAATTGCAATGAAAGAAAATATATGAAATAATCATTTGCTATGCAATTTAGTATAATTAAGGTAGAAGCAATACCTTGACTAACTGATGTTATTTATCACAGAAAATAAACTAAAACCTTTTGCTGCAACATCTTTAACATTTCACATTCAATATACCTAACTCCAAACATGTTCATATCTGACAAATCTGAGAAATCTCTAGTGATTCCAAGTATATTTATTATCAACTGAAATGCATGGGGACCCAGTAAGTCCTGAAAGTAACAATAGTAACCTGTGTATGGCTGCCCTGACCAAGACATCCAAATTAATAATAGGAGCGGGGCGGCCATTTGGAAAATTAGATACGTCCATGAATGGCTCCATAATGTTGTATTATTGAATCGCAGGGCTGAATTTTATCAGACTTTCAGGAAAGTTGGGTAAGTGTTGAAGATGATGAGGGAAGGCAGTAGTGAAGTGCCTTTCTAACCCCATAAAATTTTATCAGTAACCGAGAAAGAAGAGGAGGCCAATTCATGGCCATTTAAAGGTCCCTGCCTATCATTCCTGGCATTTGACTTTCCTCTAATGATCCCCCACCATGTGTGGGGGCTGCCAAAGGGTGCTGCTGTCCTAATTGGGCACTCTGTGGGCCCCCAGAGCACCCCTCCCAACCCCCAAGTGGCCAGGATTATCCCCAGGGAAACATGCCCCCTTTCCTCATGAACATTGCTGAAGCCTGGCTAATTGGCTCCAATGAATCCCGATCACCTTGCCTTGTGGGGCACTCAGCACCATTTTTTTGACAATTGAAGTCTTAGCAGAGGTCCCCGCTCCAGCTGGTACTGCAGGCACTGAAGAGATATCAGCCCTCCAGTTGGCTGGAAGCTCATGGGGGCATGCTCCCATCTTTTAAAGCTTCATTTGCTCTGACAGCAAGTAACTAATTGCATGAGCACCAACAAACTGAGGCCTGTATCCCCCAAATGGCTAAGGTGGGCTCTTATCCAGTGGCCTCCATTACAGAGACAAAATTCAGCCCATGGAATGATTACAGTACAGGAGGAGGCCACTCAGTCAGTTGTTTCCATACTAGCCCTTTGCAAGGGCAATCAGCTTGTCTCTCTCCCCTGCCTTGACCCTGTAGCCCTGATTTTTATTGATCACTTCAGATGTTGTTTTTTCTAATTCTCCATTGAAAGCCATGATTGAATCTGCCTGTGCAAGTAGATGCTTGTTGTTTCTCTTTTGCCATTCGTCATACAGTGGTGTCATCTGATTCTCGACACTTCAGCCAATGGGTACAATTTCACCCTAATTATTCTCTCCAAATTCGTCCTGAGTTTTGAATACCTCCATCAGTCCTCTCTCAACCTTTTCTCCCCTCAGAAGAACAACCCTCAGATTGTCCCATTTAACCAAGTCCTTCATCCCTGGAACTATTTTCATAAATGTTTTCTACATTATCTTTAAAGCATTTATACCTTTCCTAAAGTGGGATGATCCCTTTACCTGCAATAATCCCAAAGAATTTGTGCCTATCAGAAAGTACGCCTAATTTCCTTCCAGAAATTCTACAAAGATTCTCATTTGTATTATTAGCCATTTTCAGCTATCACCTCCAACATAAAAAATGCAATAATGTTCAAATGCCATGTACCCTCTGCGTATGCCAGTCAACTTGATAATGTTATTGCAATGGTGGAGGTGTTAAAGAAGTACAGCATCCATTGCTAGTTTGGGCGCTTACTATTTCAGAATTTTGCTTTGCAGTACGAACGCTAAGTTTTGAAATTTTGAATGTCAACATTTTACTGGAGAAAGATTGGTTAAACCACTGTATGCTGTTAGAAGGGGATATTGAAATCAATATCAGTATCTCTGATGTACAATGTGACGAAATGTGATACATTCCTTTATACGTCAGCTGTCATACTATTTATACAGCTACGTTCATAATTGTGTGCAATGTAAATAGTATAATTGATTTTAATGCTGGTATTTACAATGTCAGCATTTCCCAGTGAAATGCAACCTCTGTAAATACTACTATTTCTTAACTCATCATGTTGGGAATCAAGCCAAAACCACTTTCCATTAAACATAAAGTATACAGTAAACCTTCATTAGAAAATGTTGGTAAGATGCTGTACATTGTATTTCAGTCAGGCAACAATCAATCTGTGATGGTGCTGCTTGGTTCTACTTAGTATCTGCTGGTAATATGAAAATCCAGACTGAAGCTCATCCTTTAGGCTTTCAGGTTAGACTTTAGTTTAGTAGAAAGAACAAGTGAAATTCATTACTTTTGAAGTTTCAATAATATCTCAGAGTTTTATATTTTGTTTGATTTCAATACATTTACCCAGACATCACATTGTCAAACCCCACTTGTTCCCTTCCCCATCTCTGATGAAATGTTATATGATATGCAATCACCAATAAGTAGCTCTCAATCAAATTCAGCTGAAAATATTTATAAGCATGTTGCCAGGACTGGAGGGTTTGAGCCTTAGGGCAAGGAAGAATAGGCTGGGGCTTTTTTCCCTGGAGCACTGGAGGCTGAGGTGTGACCTTATAGAGGTTTATAAAATCATGAGGGGCATGGATAGGGTGAATAGCCAAGGTCTTTTTCCCAGGGTAGGGGAGTACAAAACTAGAGGGCATAGGTTTAAGGTGAGAGGGGAAAGGTATAGAAGGGACCTAAGAGGCACCTCTTTCATGTAGAGGGTGGTGTGTGTATGGAATGAGCTGCCAAAGGAAGTGGTGGAGGCTGGTACAATTACAACATTTAAAAGGCATCTGGATGGGTATATGAATAGGAAGGGTTTAGAGAAATTTTGGCCAAATGCTGTCAAATGGGACTAGGTCAAACTGGGATGTCTGTTTGATGTGGACGAGTTGGACTGAAGGATCTGCTTCAGTGTTGTATGACTCTGTGACTCGACAACTGATATCTGCAGACAAATGCATCAGGTTCAGCACTTCTGCTTAGCAGCATTTTCTGACTTTCTTTTCGACTAGTTATACCTTTATGACTAATGTTGCAGAATGCAATTGCTCCAATTCAGATCCTACTATGTGAAAGGTAGGAAATAGATACACTGTACCCTTTCCCTGTAACATAATAAAAACATCTGTATCAGAATGCCTTTTGTGCTACAACTTTAATCTCAATTTCAACTTTCAATTTTGCATGAATTCTACAGGCTAGGTTTTCATCAACTGGGCTCTCTCACAGTGAGATATTCAGTAAACTTTGAGGGTTTGGCTCCACTATTCTGGCTCCAGTGGAAAATGGGTACCTTGGGAGACTCTCCCAGTTCCAGGAGCCTGCAATATTAGAAAGCCCAGAGACCGGCCCTGTCAAAATAATGGTGGGTGGGCAGCAGGTCCATGGGGAGGTGTGTATTCAAACTGGCACTGGCCCAGGATCATTTGAAAAAAATACCGAGAGGCTCCTCCTGACCTGACAATTAAAGTAAAGCTTCCCCTTGATCAGTTAGTTCACTCATTTAATTGTGACTGAGTTAAAATCCCTTTTTAGTGCCAAAGACGAACGCAATATTATTTTAACCCATTGCTCAGCTGCTATCCCAAAGGAGCACTGCCAGTTTACAAAGAACAAAGAACAAAGAAAATTACAGCACAGGAACAGGCCCTTCGGCCCTCCAAGCCTGCACCGATCCAGATCCTCTATCTAAACCTGTCACATATTTTCCAAGGATCTGTATCCCTCTGCTCCCTGCCCATTCATGTATCTGTCTAGATACATCTTAAATGACGCTATCGTGCCCGCATCTACCACCTTCGCAGGCAACGCATTCCAGGCACCCACCACCCTCTGCATAAAGAACTTTCCACGCATATCTCCCTTAAACTTTTCCCCTCTCACCTTGAAATCGTGACCCCCTAGTAATCGAGTCCCCCACTCTGGGGGGAAGAAGCTTCTTGCTATCCACCCTGTCTATACCTCTCATGATTTTGTAGACCTCAATCAGGTCCCCCCTCAACCTCAGTCTTTCTAATGTAAATAATCCTAATCTACTCAACCTCTCTTCATAGCTAGTACCCTCCATACCAGGCAACATCCTGGTGAACCTCCTCTGCACCCTCTCCAAAGCATCCACATTCTTTTGGCAATGTGGCGACCAGAACTGTACGCAGTATTCCAAATGTGGTCGAACCAAAGTCCTATACAACTGTAACATGACCTGCCAACTCTTGTACTCAATGCCCCGTCTGACGAATGAAAGCATGCTGTATGCCTTCTTGACCACTCTATCGACCTGCGTTGCCACCTTCAGGGTACGATGGACCTGAACACCCAGATCTCTCTGTGCATCAATTTTCCCCAGGGCTTTTCCATTTACTGTATAGTTCACTCTTGAACTGGATCTTCCAAAATGCATCACCTCGCATTTGCCTGGATTGAACTCCATTTGCCATTTGTCCGCCCAACTCGCCAATCTATCTTTCTTCTGCTGCATTCTCCGACAGTCCCCTTCACTATCTGCTACTCCACCAATCTTAGTGTCATCTGCAAACTTGCTAATCAGACCATCTATACCATCTATAATTAGATGATTAAATGTTAATAATGGTTTCTTTCAAAAATCATTTATTCTTTTAAATTGGATCATTTCACCATGTCTGATGCGAGGTGTGTAATTTATTTATGTTTTAACATCATGTATTTTGGCTTTTTGAATCAGGCTTCCCGAGTTGTTTAAGTGGTGGTCAGCTACCTCACAGCACCAGGAGTCCGTGTTCGATTCCACCCTCAGGCAACTGTCTGTGTGCAGTTTTCACATTGTCCCTGTGTCTGTGTGGGTTTCCTCCAGGTGCTCCGGTTTCTTCCCACAGTCCAAAGATGAGCAGGTTAGGTGGATTGGCCAGGCTAAATTGCCTCATAGTTTCCAGGGTTGTGCAGGCTAGGTGGGTTAACTGTGATAAACATGGAGTTACAGGGGATGGGGGGAATACGCTTCAGAGGGTCAGTGCAGACATGATGGGCTGAACAGCCTCTGCCTGCACTGTATGGATTCTATGATAATTCAATGATGATAATTCTATGAAGTGGTTTATTGATTAACTTATATGTATTTCTGAATCATGGCAACCTGTTTGAATCAATCTGAGACTGATAGTTAATGAAGGATTCTGGGAATTTATTTCCAAGTTTACAAGTAACCAAAGTAAACAGTATAGTGCATTAAGCTTGCAGTTAGCAGATTCTGTAAGTTACTTTTTCAGCTTGGGGTGATGGGCAAAACACCCATAACTTTAAAAGATTTTGGGTTTCAGTTTGGCAGTTTTGTGGAAATTTTGGTTATAGCTGGGTTTGTACGGCAATTGCTCCTAAAGAAGGGACACAGTTTAAAGCTGTTCAGAAAAAGTGTAAGGTGTATAGTTTAAACATTCCAGATCAAAAGTTTTTGGTTAAAATCCTGGAGGAGTTATGTGAAGCTGAGAAAGTTTAATCTCAGTTATCTGATGAACTGAAGGAGAGGAGGCATTTAAGCCTCAACTAAAGTGAGCCCTATAGATATGAAACAGAATTAATGTGAGTACTCTAAAGGAGTGCTTATGTGGTTAGTGGGATTTAATTTACCAGGTGTTTTGAAAGCTTTAAATATGTGCTTTATATGTAGATAGTTTGGTTTATTCTATTTTATCTACATTTTTTTTGCATAATAAACTTCTGTGCTATTGCTAAAGTTGTATCTGCAGCATTGTGTGTTTGTGTTTCAATGAAGATCTGTTAGTTAAAACCAAACAAACCAAATATGATCTTTACAAACATATTTCAGTCTGGGGTCTGATTTGTCCAGTAATAACATCAGCAGTTATGATCATAACATTTGGGTGCTTGCCCATGATTTTTAAATTCACTGGATTTAAGAAGGGTTTTTATCTTCTCTTTAAAGTAACAGGTACACAACATTGTGGTGATTTTGCTTGCACAAAATATGAAGATGGTTCTGAATGTTCTGAAGAGTTTTATGGGTGCGGAAGATTAAAAAAGTGGATTATTTAAAATCTTCTGACTAAAGCTAAATTGAGAGTTATTAGATAAATTAAAGGTAGTAGTAAAAGCAGGGTTTTGTTAAGGGTGAGATCCCTCAAGTGATTAACCAGATTTCAGAATCAGAAGAAAGAAAACCTGCAGTTGGGGTGTCACAGCTGGAATTACCAATGGTACATTTATTAATGAACAGATTTGAGTTAGAAAAATGACACAGAATAATGGAAATAGAGGAGCAAGAAAAACAGAAGGGGATGGAGCTAAGAAAATTTGAAAGGAATTAAAAACTGAAATAACTCCATGGAGATAGTATCCCATCACCAAGTCACCCTTTATTTACATGCGTGCAATGCACAGATGCTGGCCAGCTAGCTCAGAGCCACTCCCTAGAGTGAGGAGAATCCCTGAGACCCCTGCTTATACCCTTCAGCCAGGGGTCCCTGATTGGGCCATGTTAACACACCCAATCAGGGATCTCATACTCAATGAGGCCCACCTGGTCAAACTTATTCCAATCACTATAAAGAACAAAACTTGAATTCCAAAGGAATAGGGGTTTAGAGAACATGAGTTTGACGAAAGAAAAGCTTGGAGTAAAGAAGCTTGGAGAGTGATTCCGATTCCAGTGAGGTATTTTGTTTAAATAAGAATCTGCACTTAGTGCCTAAATTTACTGAGGATGGAGTCAAGAGGTGTTTTCGCTTATTTAAGAAGGAAGCTGGACAGATGCAGTGGCCCAAAGAGATTTGGACATTAACGTTACAGAGTATTTTGACATGTAGAGCCCATGGCTGTGTAAGTCAGTCAGGATTTTCGTTTCGAAAACAGTCTGAAAGAGAGAATTTGAGGAAGTTGATGGGAATTTGTTTACAAGGGGATGGTTTATGAGCAAACAGAGTAAACCGTGTGGTGCATTAGGCTTTCAGCTAACAGGTTCTGGAAATTGTACTTTGTAGCTTTGCAGGAACGCCTATAGCTTGAAATGCAATTAGGTTTTAGTTCGGGAATTTAGCAAAGGATTTGGCGAAACTGGACGTGTAAGACTGCTGCTTGTAAAGAAGGGAGATAGATCTGTCAGTTTAGTTTTCAGACTTGTCTTCCTGCTTGGGTGTGAAATGCTGCAAAATGGAGATGTAGTGAGGTCTAAACTTTGAACGCGATGAGAGGGGTGGAGGCCTTGAGGTAGGGGGAAGGGCGGAGATTAGAAGACCACACACCACACTGTTTACTCTGTTCCCTCATAAACTAACCACTTGCAAACAAATTCTTATCGACATCTTCAAACTATCTCTTTTAGACTGTTTTTTAAAAGAAAATCCTGAGAAATTTGCTCTTCTGACAGACTGGCTTACAGTCAATGTCAAAATACTCTGTAATACTATCATCCAAACCTCTTTTGGGGGCTTTGTCCAAATAAAGGACTTGGTGTTGGGGTGTAGTCCAAGCAGCTAACCACAAAGGCACTTCCCTCCAAATTCCCCAAGACAGGGGAAACCCTGCCAACCAGAATTACATTGGAAATGGTAGTTCAATACAACTCTCACAGCCTCATTATAACATTTAAATTACTAAGTGTCTCCTGGGAACCATCACCCAGTGCACTATTAAAACTGAAGGTGATTCGATTGGAGGTGGCTGAGAATTTTGACTTTGAATACTTTAACCAACCAGGTGAACAAAATCCATTATATTGGTTAGCCAGGAAATGAGGGTTCAGTGTGGAACCCATCCGCATCTCACTCCATTACCTGCTTGTCCTCCTCTTGGCCACGGGATTGCTTTATGATGTTTACATGACACAGCCTTTGCTTTTTTCCCTAAATTGAGGTCTCAATCAGAGTTCACTTCCCTGAGCTTCTTGGATACATTGGACTAGCCACTGAACTGTTCTTTTAAGTGGTCACCTGATATCGGTCGGAGCCTGCTGACTGAAACATTTGGGCCCTGGCATGTTTATCTTCCTGCTTTTCATCATGGTCTGGGATATTTTCATATGTTATCCGGCCATTTCAAAGGCTCATGAGAGACAGGCTTGGAATTCTGCTCATGTGGAGACTTCTTCCTTCTGTTCTAAAAACTCTCTTTGATTAGTTTCATGAGCTCTCACACTTGATACCATAAGCTAACTGAAATGGAGTAAAAGTGGTGGGCTCATTAGGTGAGTACTTGGTGGTGAACAGAAGAAATCTACTCCTTTAACACAGACATGGGATTACCTGTGGAGCATGCCCTATTTATTTTTTTTAGAGCCCAGAGCGGCATTCTACCACCTCTTGTGACTGCAGCTAAAACTTCCACCTAGTCTCACCATGACATCCTGGAATATTTTGGACATGAAATCTGAACTTTGATCTGACTAAATATTGATGGCCATCTCATACCAAGTGAAGAAATGAGTCGATTACCTCAACATTCTTTTTGCAGAAATCGTTCTCAGGGGATCAGCCTCTGAGAAATGGGTAGCTACATCCATGGTGATAATGAAATACAAATAGCCCTCTTTTTGTTTTGGGCAGGTGTCCCACACAGTCCACTAACACCTTGCTGAATTCTTCTCCAAAAGCCAAGGCATTATTGCAAATCAGGGTGTTCCCACTAATTCACAGGTTCTGCAAAACCCTACTACATCCTTGTGAAGCTGCAGCTAATTAAAATGCTGTACAAAATTCTGCAAGGGCTGAACAGTGCAGCGTTGATGTTTCCCCTGGCAGGAGTCATTCAGAACAAAGGGCCATGGTCTCAAGATACTTAGTAGACCATTATGAACTGAGATGAGGACAAGTTTCTTGTCCCAGAGGGTGATGAACCTGTGGAATTCTCTACTACGGAAGGCTGTGGAGGCCAAGTCACTGAACATGTTTAAAAAAGAAATGGATAGATTTCTAGAGGTTAAAGGTGCCAAGGGGCATAGGGAGAGTGTGGGAGTATGGCATTGAGTTAGAAGATCAGCCATGACCATGTTGAATGGTAGGCCGATAGCCATTTAACAATCAATAATCCTGACCAATTGGCAACTCGCCACTGCCTTGCCAGAGTCTGACCACAATGTCTATGGAAAGCATAAAAGATTGCATGAGTTGATCCTGGCATTGAAATGGGTTTTTTGTCACTTGTGACCCAATTCAAACAGACATCACGTCATTGCCCATTCAGACCCCTGTAAGATTCTAACCTTTGATGTATTTTGCTGTTACACTGCTTATATTGCATATACATTCTTTCTAAATATGAAACAAAATCCAACATTTTGATTGACTTGGTTACATTTGCACTGGGCGTTACTGTTTTTCTCGGAGTGTTCATGTAGACTAAGTGTATAAGCTGTCTGTATAATGAGACAATCAAGACATGAACAGTGGTGCTTTGAAATTCTGAGAACCTGAAACACTCAGTCATGTATAGTTGCTATCACGCATCTGGCAATACCATTGGTCAATGCTACCCACTCACACCAGTGATTAAACAAAACACATAAGTCTGATTATTTGAACCATTCGGTGGTTGCCAATTGGTCACAAGGGGATAGACACAGCAATGTGATGCCACCATTGCTACTCTGCTGTGCATATTACAATCTGAATTTATTATAGGAATATAACATCGTTTATAAGTAATAGCCACTGCATGAAATTTGATTTGATGCTTCCTCTTACATTGTTAACTGTTAATGAAATATGTCATGTTTGTATTGTTCAAAAATTGACTCCTATTAAATTGAAGCACACAATGTAACTAAACCACTTTAAAAAATCAATTCCTTTTATGCTTCTGTGAAGCAGCAGCTGCCAAAATGGGAGTTAGTTCTTTTTTGATTTTTCTTGCTAAGATTTCTACCCTTAGTGTCAATCTAAATAGTTCTGATAAAAGAGTGATGTGGAAGTGCCGGTGGTGGCTTGGGGTGGACAAGGTCAGAAGTCACACGACACCAGGTTATAGTCCGACAGGTTTATTTGCAATCACAAGCTTTCGGAGCACTGCTCCTCTGTCAGGTGAAGTCTCTTCACTTGACAAAGGAACAGTGCTCCGAAAGCTTGTGATTGCAAATAAACCTGTTGGACTATAACCTGGTGTCGTGTGACTTCTGACCTTGAAAACAAAATGAGGAGAGGACAAATCTCAAAGTTTCACTGAAGTACAACTTTATATATCTTTTATGTATTGAATCTGATCTTCTGGCACAATTTGGATGTTGGTATGGTTGTAGCATGGATATTAAAACAGTAGGATCTAAAATTCCCAAAGTGACATTTGAATCTGTAGCTCCTGGCAGTGAATCCAGCATTGCATAGTGCTATTGTTTGGATTGAAAGTGGCTGATTGAAAACAACATTGTGGTGGCTGGCTCATTAATGCGACGGAGGTACAGAGCCCAGAAAACCAAGTGTAGGGAGCAGATAAGAAGGATGTGATCTCAGCATCAGAAGACCACAGCACAAATGCTGATACATTTTTAAACAGGAGACAGACCTGATTGAAGTGTGCAACTGAGTTTCCCACATTGACATCCCAGCTGCTGTGAGGACCCAGCTCCCAGCGAAAGAGATCTCTTTTTTTTTTGGACTGTAGACTGAAAATAGCAAAACTGGACACTACTTAGAAAAGGGAACCATGCAAGGATATAAAAGTGCAGCTAACCGGATCATATGAAACAATGTTTTTTTCTGGGAATATTATACCCAGACAAACAGGCACCACAAATTGGGTATGTTCAGGGTAATTTGCCCTGGCTTTCAATTCACACCCAATTGCCATGGGTTTAGGAGAGCTCAGCATTGTTATAAGCCTCTGACTGGTCAGGTTGCAGTTTCTTACTGATTCTGTGAAGGGAGTTAAGAGAGACCGCCTGAAATTAGTTGTATCAATCTTTTGTCTCTCTCCTTTCTCTGTCAAGTTGTTTATCCCCAAATTTCTACTGAAAGAGCAGAAAAAAAATACATTTGGAAAAGCTAAAAGAAGTAGTTGTAAAAATCAAAGGCAACCAGAAAGACCCTGGCCCAGCCAAGCAACCAGGGATCATCACTGTGCAAATAACATTGAGGCATTGTCAAAGAAGGAAAAGGATTGTGGAATCAATTCATCATGGTTTGTGGTTTTGTACTGGTGATTCAGAACTGGTTATTTTTTTTCTCCACTCAGAATATTTGTATTTTACCCGCTTTCTTTTATGTGGTTGTGTGTGGGAGTTTTATGAGGAGTAAAGGTTAAGTTACATATATTAGAAATTCCGTTCTTGTACTGCTCTTGCTAAAATTCTGTGGATTACAATAAATAGCTTACTTTATTGTTACGGAGGAAAACATGAAGTGGTTTGTTGTTGTCCTGGGTAGCAGTCAATCAAAGGAAAATTGGCATTCATGACAGTTACATTAAATCTTCATACTTGATAGGAGTCCAGGAATTGTGGGGCTTGATTTCCAGCACATTACCCCAGTATGTCATTACACCAGAGTGAAAGCGGGTCAACAGGAAAACGAGTCTGCAAATCAGAAAAATGTTGTAAGGCAGACAAAGTGTGACTTCAGTGTTCAGCAATGCTTCTTTGCAGATTCTCCTCCGGGCTGCATTTAAATGAAGCATGCTGTTTGTCCCTTCAGATAGAAAGAAACCCTTCTGCCTGACCAAGGAAGCCTGGCAGGAGACAGATGTGGGGTCCAAAAGTACATCTGGGTCCAGTGTTACAAGCCGATCAATGATGGTTTCAAGAAAATGTGTTTAAAGGCTGCTACAAAGTTAAATGAAAATAAGTAACAGCAGACATTGAGGTCACATGGCTACGGCCAGCCAATACGCCATGTGTTGCACATGCTAGTCACGCATATGCTAGGCTTTCTCCAAATATCCCTTCTCACCTTTTCAAAAACAAACAAATTGCACTTACACGTTACTCAAGTTAGTCAATATCCAAGGTCAACAAAGAAAATAATCTTTTTGAGCAAAAATGTGTTAAAGGGCTTTATGTTCAGACTGTGTCTCTCCCAAGCTGGTATTGATTAATGTGTTCACAAAGACAACAGCCAAGAATTATTTTTCAATCTGAGATTAGCAACATTCAGTTTGCATTAGTACCCTGAATGTAAACGTAGCTGGTTCTTCCTGCATAACGTTTGCTCCGAGTCCTGTCATGTCGACATCAGACTTCAAGGGAATCTTAAATGTCATAATATCTCAGTACTAGGGCTATCACTAGTTGTTTGATCTAGTGAAAGTTAGTTCTCAGTTTGCACCTCGCTGCACATTCTTAGCAGTGACCTTTTGTAGAAGTTAGTGGGCTAATATCAACTATCAAATTAGACAAGACTTCAGTTCAAAAACTCAACAAATCACTGCACGAGTTTCAGTTTCATCTACGGTGAGGCTTCTTCTCGAGTACTGTGTCGACTTCTGTCTCCCTTGTTACAGACAGGGTATTTACTTAAGTACAAGAACAAGAAGTGTTTGAAGGGAGATGGGCCAGGAGCAGGCAGGTGAGACTAGTTTAGTTTGGGACTATGGTCGACATGGGCTGGTTGGACCGAAGGGTCTGTTTTCATGCTGTATGACTCTGGCTCTCTCTATTGGTTGCAGCATCTCTGCGGCAGTTCTCATCTTGTCAGGATCCTGGCACAATACTTTTGCTGTCAGTGCATGACCTAAATACTTGTCTTCAGGCATGTTCAATTGCGTCTTTTTCTTGTTCAGCTTCAAGTTATTGTGGTGAGCCTTGTACAGCAGTCACACTAGTTTCTGATGTTGATCTGCAATGGCTTCCTCCATCATACCTCCAGATCCATAGACTAGCAGGTAATTCACAATAGTTTCCACTCCAGAAAGCTCACTGATTACCTCATACCATCTGCAGTGATAGTTTTCTGGAGCCATGGAAATGCCAAGCAGCCTGTGCCTCTGCCTGTATCTCTTAAATGGCATTAAGAATTTGGTCAGAAAACTGCAGTTTTCATCCAGCTTCATATGCCAGTGTAACAAATATTTGCCAGGTAGTAAAGAATTTTGCCTTGACAAGTTGTGGCAACATTTCTTTAATGTTTTACGTGTGGTAGTGAGATCTCTTAAAACCTTAATGGAGATCCTTTGGAGCTATGTACATTCTTAGTTTTCAAGGCTTTTTATCTCTGCTGCTATGCTGCTACTCACGTTTATATGCGGCTGTCTCTTTTTATATTACACACCTTGTTTTCAGCTTCTCTATTTTGTCTTTCAGACTAGACTTGGAAGAAAAGGTTCTTGATTACCAAGGGGATAAAAGATTATCAGGGATGGAGAGTTGAGGTTAAAATCAGATCAGCCATGATCTAATTGAATGGTGGAGCAGCATCAAAGGGCTGAGTATCCTTTATTCCTTGTTACTTTGTTCGTATGTAACTGATGTTGTGTTGGTCCCACACTGTCTACTTTGAGATGATATTCACCTGGAGGGCATCCAAGACCTGCAAAAACATCTTTGTTATCTTCTAACATTTGTCTGGCAGACAGCGGCCTAGAGACCTGTGAAGAGTGCAATTGTCTTCTGGCTCATATTGGGTTACCAGACCAAATTTTAGACTTGCTTCAGCTGAGGTGAGTGATTTTACTTAACATCTACCATTTGAAATTCCAGACCTTCGTTCTTCTCAATGTAAGGGCTCTCAGCTTTATTTGCCTTCTTCAATCAGGATCATGCCATCATATTGCCTGAAACTTCCCTTTGATGGTTCAATTCTTGGGTCATCATTGAGTCACTTTGATCAGGTTTGCAATTCTCAGTGTTATGTGAAGCATTAGTGTCTACCTGTCATTTCACACTGGTTTGATGCTCTCCTGCTGTGATGCAAGTTTATAAATTATGATTATTATTTTGGACCTCAATTCTAAATAGGTAAATGGGCTTTTGGTTTTCAGTGCTGTACAGGTCTAATTTTACTTTCTTAAGAAAAAGTCAAAGTCATATGGAACAATGAGCTAAAGACAGCAATTATAAGAAAGGATATGCCTTAAGTTGAATGAGTAAGTAAGCTACCTGGGGAGATAACTGCTGGGGCATTTAGAAAGTGGGAATTTTTATAACCTACAAAAACAGAGGCCGTAAACAGGTTCAGTTCAGAAGAAAAAGTCCATTTCTAGCAAAATGGCAGCTTTTAGTTCGTGGAAGTCCTCAGGCCATCAGAGCAGCAAAGAAAACATAAGCTATTTTAGCAGTCGCAAAGTAGTCAAAGGCAGTGAAAAGTCAGTGAGTTAGCCTGTTTACTGTCTCGGGGAGAAATGGAGAGAATCACATTCTGAATGCCCAGAAATGATCAAAGGAAACAACTTATGACTTTGTTGGTTTAATAGGAAATTTTAAAGCAAAAATAGGAGTGATGCTTCGCTGGGGTTGAGTATCTGTAAAGGATATTGGTGGGGAAAAGTGTTTAATTTTTCTATTTACTATTTATGACAAGATGTTTCAAAAATGCCTTTTGTATATATAAATTTTTGTTACCCTTTTTCTTTTCTTTTGTGTAGTAAATGTATAAAAGTACATTGACGGCATCATGTGAGTATGTTCTGTGACTGGTCACCATGATATCCACATTACAAAAAGAAACGTTATGGTCTTTTGAGCCAGGTTTCACTCTGGAATCACACTTGTCCAGTATTACCATCAGCTGAGATCATAACAATGCAATCAGCATTCTATCAGTCACAAACCATTAGACCTGATGCTGCTAACATAGCATGGTATGGTGTACAACGATTCATCAGAATTATCGGTTAACATCTTTCCAGCAGACATCTCTATTGGTTGGCTTTCTTTCTTTCTAGTTAAACACTCTTATGCAAAAAGCATTTCAGCTTCATGCACTTAGGGCACTGCTTTCCCCATGCTGGACTTACTTCCTGTGCATGTTTAAATCCTGTCATCTGGCCTTGATCTTCTACAAATGAGTCTTCCTTTTTACCAATGTGCTTGTATTGCTTGGCCTAAAATGTCTCTCAGCATGTCTGTTCTTCCATTGTGCACTCTAGCTGGTGATTAACATTCTCAGAGTTTCTGCATATGACAATAGGTTTCTTGAGTGTAAATTTCTCCTCCATTATCAGCCATACCCTCACAGTCAGATCACTAATGCTAAAGACAATCCGATCTCAGGTGAGATCATCGAGTCGTTGAAACTCAGGATTCAGCTAGACATCTTAGTGCTGTCAAAGTCTGATCAATAGTCTCCCTCTCCCCTGATCTTTGAAGTTGAACACATGCCATTCATTAGTAACATCACTATAGAATTCAAGTAGGTTTTCAAAGCATTCAAAGGCAATGAAGGGAAGACAATAGGCTAGCGGTATCATCACTGGGCTGTCAATCCAGGATCCCAGGTTCAAGTCCTGCCACAGCAGAGGGTGAAATTTTAATTGAATAAACAAAAAATCTGGAATTGAGTCTAATGACGAATATGAATCCACGAACCAGGAGAGAAAAGCCCATCTGGTTCACTTTAGGGAAGGAAAGTGCCATCTTTACCTGGTCTGGCCTACATGTGACTCCAAACCCACAGCAATGACTCGTAACTGCCCTCTGGGCAATTCGGGATGGGCAGTAAATGCCGGCGTAGCCAGTGATGCCCTCATCGCGTGAATGAATGAAGAAGAAATTCTGCAGCCTGGCTTTTCTGCTGCTTATTGAGATCTACATTGTAAATCAGCTTGTAGCATTCTTTCCGCAGCACTGATATCTACTTTTACCTGCTCAGGCGTTTTTTTAAAATCCAATTCTGCAGCTATCTTCCTTTTGAGATTAGAATAAATTCCAGTTCTCTTTCATGCCTTCTTTTAGTTCCACTACAGCAGGATTGAGTCACTCTGAGTCATCCAATCTTTCATGTTGCAAACTATTGTTCAAGTTTTCTTATTTTTTGTTTTTAAAGTTGTTGGTTCACTTTAATCCACTCAAATTCAGCTTCATACTGCTGACATAATCTCAAATAATATGTTTAATGGCTGCTGCAAACTAATGTGAAAGCATGTTCTAGCAGACAGAGGTTATAAGACGATGGTGAGCCAGCTAGTATGCTATGCACAAATGTATTTCTCTAAACAATGACATCCTCTACACAGAATAGTATAATGTAATGTGAGAGGGCAGGGGCATTCCATGGGGTCTCAATGGAATGGAGGAATTAGCCAGGCAGACAAAGCAATACTGTACCCAAGCAGAAGTTGCTTAATGAGAAATGGACGTATGTGGATGAGAGGCATCTATCTCTGATATCTCCCAAATACTCCTTGAGAGTAGATGGATGGATGAGAGAGCAGGAAAACCCTATCGTGAGTCAGAGGGATACCAGCTGATTAGATGGTCAGCTGTGGGTTGTGTGGAGACTTTCCCCTTCTTCCTGCAGGAGGAAAGGTCACAAAATGCAAAAGGTAAAAACTATACTGGAAATCTATGTAGCGATGGCCATGAAGAGAGGAACATTCAAACTGTCGAGGAAGCAGGGCAGCCAGTCACTGGGGTACAAAGCACAAAGTCAGGATGGACGTCTTGGGGTCTCCTGGTTATCAGTGAGGTGGCGGCAGCAGGAGCCCCTGTTTGCAGGGAGCGTATGGGTCCAGCATGGGATTGGCATCAATGAGATGGGCCCAATGGTGAAGAGATAGCGTGTGAAGAGTGGTGACTCTGGCATTGGTGGGTCTGGTGCAGGCAGCAAGGTGGTGGAGTGGCGGTGGCAGCAGAGGTGTCATTAGAGAGCCAGCTCAGGGCTCAGGACCTATGGCAGAGCTGGTGGAATGATGATGGAATCTCTTTCAGCTATATCTTCTTATTTTTAATCTATTCAAAATGACACCGGATTGTGGCAATTGTTGAAGCTTTGCACTGTATCTTACTGTATTATTCACTGTAAAATACAGGTGACAATAAATCATCATTCATTCATTCAACAAAATATGTGAATGAAAAATGACTGAGAATTAACATTACAGTTTTAAAACTGATGCTGGGGAATGGCAAAATCCCCAATTTATAATGGATGGATAGCAGCAGTCAGCTATCTGATTGTTTCAAAAAGGAGCAAACACATAAGAAATTTTTGGATGTACTGTAATTAGGATACTCAGATCTTTAATGTGTAAAGAAGGTTTACTAGATTATTTCCAGAGATGAAAGGCTTGACGTTTGAGGAGAGATTGAGCACTTTCGGCCTATACTCACTGGAGTTTATAAGAATAAGAGATCTAATTGAGGTATAGAAGATGCTAAGGATGATTGACAGAATAGTCATAGAGCAAATGTCTCCCCTTGTGGGGTAATCTAGAACAAGAGATCATAGTTTTAGGCTAAGGGATGGCAGATTTAAAACAGGAATGAGGAGGAATTACTTCTCTCAAAGGCTCACAATCTGTGGATTTCATTACCCAGAGTGTGGTGGATACTGTGACACTGAATGAATTTAAGGAGGAGATAGACAGATTTTCAATTAGTAATAGATTAAAGGGTTGTGGACATTAAGCACAAGAAAAGCAGAGTTAAGGCTGAGATGAGATCAGTCACGAATGTATTAAATGGTGAAGTGGGCTTGAGGGTTTGTATTGCATACTGCCGTTCCTAATTCTTATTTTCTTCTAGAGTAAAAGCAAGGAATATACTATATCGTCACTTTGAACAGGTTTTAAAAATTTTACATAAACATGTAATTAGAAATTAAAAAATAGAATGCATTATAATTTAATATGGTCTGAAGGGTGCTTGAGACCTAATGGGATAAGGGAAAAGATGATGGATGTATTAATTGCGTTTGAAATAGATGTAGAAATGTGGGAGCTGGTAATCAGTTGTTGTGAGCTTTATAGAGTGTGGATATTGAAATAAAACTCCCACTAAACTATGGACTTGGACATTGTTTAAAGCCATTCATTTTGTACTGTATAACAGACAAATTACAAGGGGTCACACGATTGTCAGCAAGAGCATTTGGAGAGCAAGAAGGCACTCAGAGAGTTGTTAGGATTTGGAATGTGCTGCCTGAGAGAGCGCTGGGGGTGGATTCCATAGGAAGTTTCAAAAGAGAGCTGGATATATATTTGAAAGTGATGAAGTTCGAGGGCTATGGAGATAGGGCTGGAGGATGGGACTAGCTGGGTAGCTGTTTCGGGAGCCGATACAGACAGGATGGGTCGAATGGCCTCGCGCTATACTGTAAAATTCTGTGATTCTGTAAGTGGGTAATGAATTAAGAACAAAAGCTAGAAAAGCAAGACAGGCAGCACCTTTATAGAGGAACAGGGTTAACATTTTAGGTTGATGACCTTTTTAGGCTGTGGTTGCTCTCATTGAGGCAAAAGAGATTGCTGGGTGATTTTATACATCTTTATAAGATTATGACTAATGGTAACAGTACTACGGGGCACAAACATAAGATTTTAGGAAAGGAGATACAAGGGAGAATGAGGAAGAACATTTTTATCAAGGAGGCCCACTTGAAAGGCTATTGCGACTGAGCAGGAGAGTACAATTCACTGGATTGTTCTGAGGGAAGCCTGCAATTAGTTGATGCACTACAAGAGCTCCTTCTGCATTGTAGCTTATTTCCTATGACTCTATGCCCCCAGTGGAGCCATTCTGTTGGTCAGGTGTGTTGAAGTTTAATGCAACAATGACTTTCAATACCACTGACATTGGGTACCCACTGAGTCCCAGTTGCAAGTTGTCCTGCCACATTGCACACAGTTCAGTGGCGGTCTCCCTTGACAGCCAAAGTCTTCATTCACTCTAACATCTGGAGATGGTTCATTCGAGTCCAGAAAACTCTGGGATGTAACATAATCTGTTTTCAGTTTTGCTCTTACTACCATTCCCTTTGATTTCCTCCTGTGATCAGTTGTCGCTTTGCTACTTCTACTGTGCGGCCCACCCTCCTTTTGTGCCACTGCTCCTCAGCTCAGAGTCCATGGACACTGAGAGGGAGAGATCAATGTTTGCATCAAACCCCTCCACAGGCCACTGCCCTTGTAGGGAACATCCACCAATGGGAACCATGTCTCGCCAATTTATCACGTAACTGTGGAATTGTACCTTTACTTGCCTTGCTGAGATGCTGCAAACACCAATGTATTGCCCTACAATGCTGCTCCTCAATTCTACAGCATTGTCACATACCTCAACTCTATGCTTTCCTTCAGTTCCTCAGGCTGTCTTTCAGTTCCTTTTCACTGTCTGAGACCTTGCCTGGATGCCAGCATCTTTAGATGGTTGACGATCAGATGGCTTGTGATGCCTTGCGCTGCATACTTAATTCATAAGTTATCATTAAATTTCTTTCACTTTCATGAAAAGCAACAGATCATTTCTTTAAATAGCTCAATTGGCTTCTCACTGTTTTCATGAGAAATTGTTAACTTGCTGCTTCCCTGACACAGCCATTTTTAAAAAATTCATTCACAGGATGTGGGTGTTGCTGGCCTGACCTGCATTTATTGCCCATTCCCTAGTTGCCCAGAGGGCAGTTGTGAGTCAGCCACATTACCATGGTTGTGGAGTCACATGTAGGCCAGACCAGGTAAGGATGGTAGTTTCCTTCCCCAAAGAACAATAGTGAACCAGATGGGTTTTTCCAGCAATCAATAATGGTTTCAAAATCATCATTAGAAACTTAATTCTAGATGTTATATTGAACTCAAATTCCACTATCTGCCATGGGAGAACGTTGCCTGGTTCTCTGGATTAATAGTCTAGCGATAATTCCACTGGGTCATTCCCCTCCATTATTACAGACTTGCACTGAATCAGACTTTGTCATGTATTTTATGCAGCAGTTTTAGTCAGGAAAACACAAATGATTCAGTGTTAATCTGAACACAACACAGCTGATATCAGTTACTATGCTCTCATTGTATCACCTCCAATAAAAATTGTGAACTGACAAATGGAACTGATTCATGTGAAACATAAAAACTAGGATGAGAAGTCGGCTATTTGACTGTTTGAGCCTACTCTGCCATGCAATATAATCAGGCTGATGTTCTATCTCAACGCCATAGTCATGTTTTTCCTGCATACCCCTTGATGCCTTTAATATTTAAATATTTATCAACCTTTTCCTTGAATATACTCAGCGACCCAGCTTCCATTGCCTTCTGTGGTCACAAATTCCACAGGGTGACCAGCCTATTAATGAATAAATATTGCTGCATCTCTTTCCTGAAAAGGCCTATCCCATATCTTGAGACTGTGATCCTAGTTCTAGAAACATCCTCTATGCACCTAGTTTATTTATC
The DNA here is from genome assembly GCA_024137785.1 of Ginglymostoma cirratum. Classification (NCBI taxonomy): domain Eukaryota; kingdom Metazoa; phylum Chordata; class Chondrichthyes; order Orectolobiformes; family Ginglymostomatidae; genus Ginglymostoma; species Ginglymostoma cirratum. Next base: position 60,180,717 of record JAHRHZ010000013.1, read on the forward strand.
ACTGTTAAAATTTTATATATTTCAACCAGATCCCCTCTCATCCTTTTTAACTCTAGTGAATGCAGGCCTCGTTGAACAAATCTTTCCTAATATTACAGTCCTGTCATCCCTAGTATCATTCTAGGGAACCCTTGCTGTTCTCCCTCTATGGCAACTATATCCTCTCTTAGGATACTCGGGGAGACCAAAACTATACACAATACACCAGGTTCAGTCTCATTATTTGGAAGTTATATTATATTTAAAATTCTTTGGTTTATAATAAAGAGGATCTTAATTTCTGCCATACTTTCCAGCTTATGAACTTTTAATGCATTAGTCTGTGAATTTCCTTTGTTATTTTAGCAAGGTGTGTTCACACATTTATTTTAGAAGTGCCAACATTTCTAATGAAATTGTGGAGCAAGAAATTCAGATGGCATGGACAGTTCATACTTTAGAGCTATGTAGAAGTTTTAGGACCAAAGCCACTATACTGATATGCATTCTTGACATCTTCATACTTTATTCTCATGTTTCTATGGTTAAAATGGCAAAACAACAGTGGATGCCAAATGTCATCAAATTGGTGCCAATTGGTGCCAAATGATTTAGAACTGATGTGACTATTTGCATTTTTAAGTTAGGTTACCACTTTCTGAGATGCATTTCACAGAAATACTTATCACTAGTATTGTGTCTCATTATATGGGTGGCGAAGTAGTATGTGTTGGCTGTCTGAATTTGACATTGCATATATAATTCCTCATACACTTTCTCAATCTTGCCTGTGCCATCAGGGAGAAGTTAACCTGAAGCTACTTCTCAACGGGAAGGGGCACACATGTTGAAAAAGTAAGTCATCTCTGAAAGCATTCTACAATACTAGTGATAGCTCAAGTATTGGCAGAAGAGAAACCTGTCAGTTGTTTTCCTTTCCACTACTTTGAATTATGACTGGCACATGAAAAATGTAATTGGAGGGCAGCTAAGCAAAAAATAAAAAGCCGTTAGCATATCACAATATTTGATTGGAATCATATCTGGGAATGACGTCAATATCATCAGACAGTGAAACTGCTATACTTTGACAACATCATGTTCACAACAACGGCTCAGCACAGCTTTTCCTTTCAATGCAACTGGAAAATTCTGGGCCTTATAACAGACTTTCTAAAATAAAAGATTGGCACTATTTACATTCTCAATCCATTTGGAACTTTCTAAAAAAGATTAAATAGTCATGACCTTCGTAAAGTTATGGAGACATTAGAAACTGTGAAAACGGTAGTTCTTTTGAAATACTGAAGATGTCTGTACATTCAATAGCAACAAAATCGATTTTTAACATTTTTAAGAGGTCATTGCTTTGTTAAATGTTTTAGTTTAGAGCTCATAGCCAGATTGAATAGACTAAAAAAAGTTCTCCTCAAATTATGAGAAATTGATAGGATCTAAGCCATGTAGAGAAATGAAAGGGAACCACTTGTGCCCCTTTCCCACTGCAAGACTTTAATAATAGCCCATGCTTGTGACAGCACACTCTACAGAATCTTTACCTTCCATGTCTACTTTCACTACTATGGGGTTGAATTTCATACCTGAAAGTGTATGTAAGGTATTTTTAAAAAGATATAAACATACCTCCTTCACCAGACCCAGAGCCATTTTCTAGAAAAAAAACACAGAAAATAGTAGTGAATCACTGCTAAACTTGAGATTCTAACTGTCATTTCACAAAATAATTTTAAAACAATATACAGGTTATCAGTATATTCTTTCTCTGTAAAAATCTCAACCAAGTGTATTAAAAAATGTGTTATTGCTATAAATCATAACATATTAAGGTACAACTATGCATCCAGATTCCTTTTAAATGTTGTAATTGTACCAGCTTCCACCAGTTCGTCTGGCACCTCATTCCATACACGCACCACCCTCTGCATGAAAAAGTTAACCCTCAGGTAACTTTTTAAATCATTCCCCTCTCACCTTAAACCTATGCCCTCTAGTTTTGGACTCTCCCACCCACCCAAGGAAGACCTTGGTTATTCACCCAATCTATGTGCCTCATGATTTTATAAACCTCTATAAGGTCACCCCTCAGCCTCCGAGGCACCAGTGCAAAAGACCCCAGCCCATTTAGCCTCTCCTTAGAACTCAAAGCTGCTCTAGTCGCAGCAACGTCCTTGTAAATCTTTTCTGCAACCTCTCAAGTTTAACAACATCCAAATAGGAAGAGTTTAGAGAGATAATGGGCCAAATGTTTGCAAATGGGACTACATTAGATTGGGATGTCTGGTCTGCGTGGATGAGTTGGACTGAAGGGTCAGTTTCTGTGCTGTATGACTGTATGACTCTACAAGGAATAAAGAACAATTGACATGCTGTAATACAATTGAGACGCTTAATCACATCAGAAACAACAATAGTGAAAACCGATCAAGTTATGGAATGAGATAATGTGAACAACATAAACATTCATTCCAGCTCTGCTTATTTTTGTAATTCATTTGTACAATCTTCTATTGTTGCACTTTGAGTTTTGCTGTTTAGGTGCTTTTGTTATTAGATTGTACTGCATTAATTTGTACTAAATTGGTTTATTTCTCATCAACCAACAGATTTATTAAATAATAATTATATTTTATTATGTAGCTCTATCACACTAGAACCAATGACAATTTTTCAGGAATAGAAACAGTAAACTCCCTGATTGTAACTCAGGGCAGGAACTTGGTGTTTGGTAGCCAAAGACAAAACCAACAATTCTCAGAACATCAATGTGAAACCTGGGTGGTTTGAACTCTTAGGCCTCAGCTGTAAGCCAGTAGTCAGTCCGCCTTCCTTGTTCTGTAGAAAATGGGAGCTTGGTGAGAAAGAGTGAAACAATGTCCGGCAGACCCAAAGGAACAATCCCTGACATCCATGCAAATCACTGGGAGGGGTTTCAGGAGATTCAAGTGATGAGACAAGATTGTCTCACACCAGCCTATGTAAGGTTGGCAGATTTCATCCCTTAATGGATATAAATGAACACGGTAGGAACTTTTAAAAAAACAATAATAGGTTCATTGTTACCACTACTGAGATTAGTTTTCAATTCCATGTTTTATTAATTCAGGCTTTTAATGTCCAGCAGCAGATATTGAGAGATTTGAACCCATGACCCAGAGCATTAAGATGGCATCTGTATTACTAGTCCAGTGATAGTATCACAAGGCCCCCATCTCCCTGTAACAATAAGAAAAGTGAGAACACTATGATGAAATCTTTGTTTTTTATTGATATTTTTATAGTGTAGGCAAGCAATCTGTGGAAAATGCACATTCGGGGAACATAAGGTTCAAAAGGATTGCTACATTTGTTTCTGCCTAGCATTAGGGACTGGGCTTCTTACAAAGTTTTCAACTGATGACTCAAAACACTTTAGGTTTCCTGAAAAACAGTTAGTGCATCACAGTCGGTTGGAAATAGAAGACAGAAAAAAACAGACTCCATGCAGCAAACGATTGGTTATGCTTTCAATGCACTGCTGAGACAGCAACAAAACCATACTGGCTCTGAGTAGTTGGGACTCAGTTGGAAGTCAAAATCAATTGAATAGCTCAGTGCGGTCAGATTTAAACCAGGTAGATTGACTTATTAATCAAGGCATTGCACTGAAGAATGAATCAGAGAATGGCTGTCATCTATTTTTAAGTTGAAACGTACGTACGTTGCATATATTTAAACTTAACATAAGTGCCAAGCAATGTTCATTCCCAATAAGAGAAAATCTTACCATTTCCTGTTGACATTTAATGTTATTTACATCTCCAAATCCCCCATTGTCAACATCCTGGGGTTACTATTGACCAGCTGTTAAATTGGACCGGCCATTTGGATATTGTGGGACCAGCCATTTGGAAATTGTGGTGACAAGAGTTTGAAATTCTGCAATGAATAACTTTCATTTTTACTTTCTTACTCCTCAAAGCCTGTTCACCATCTACTTGGTACATCTATAAGTGATGGCACAGTGGCTCAGTGGTTAGCACTGCTGCCTCACAGTGCTAGAGACCATGTTTGATTTCAACCTTGGGTGACTGTCTGCATGGAGTTTTCACATTCTCCCTGTATTAGTGTGGGTTTCCTCCCGGTGCTCTGGTTTCCTCCCACTGTCTAAAGATGTGCAGGTTAGGTGCATTGGCCATGCGAAATTGCCCATAGAGTCCAGGGATGTGCAGGCTATGTGGATTAGCCAGAAGATACGCACGGTTACAATAATGTGGTGGGCCTGGGTGGGATGCTCTTCAGCAGGTCAGTGCGGACTTGATGGACTGAATGGCCTGCTTCCACACTGAAACTTGTATGATTCTATGAAGTCCAAAGCATGGTGGGATACTCTCAACTTGCCTGCATGAGCACAGCACCAACAACAATCAGGGAAGCCACCTAGAACAAGTCTAGAACAAAGCAGCCCACTTAAAAAGCAGCTCATTCACCACTTTAATCATTCATTTCCTTCGCTCCGATGCCCAGTGCCAGCATCTACTAGCTAACCATCCATAAGATGCACTATAGCAACCCACCAAGTGTCCTTCAACAGCACCTTCCAAACACATGACCTCAACCATCCTCAAGGGCAAGAACAGTAGATGCACAGGAACACCACCGTATGCAAGGTAACCTCAAAATCTCACTTTTCTAACTTGGAATAACACTGCTGCTCTTTCACTGCTTCTGAATCAAAATCCTGGAACTCCCTTGCTAACAATACTTCACCTGTTCCTAACTCTAAAGTCTGCAACGGTTCAAGAAGGCAGCTCAACATCACCACCTGAAGGGCATTCAATGATGGGAAACAAAAGCTGGCCCAGACAGTAAAAGTAAGAGCAAAAGATGAGTTCAACGTACATAACCATCTTTAGTCAGAAGCATAAAGTGGTTGATCCAACTCAGCCTGTGCCTGAAGTTCACAGTATTACAATACCAGCTTGCAGCTAATTCAATCCGTGTGATATCAAGGTATGGTTGAAACATTAAATACAGCAAAGTGGGACCTCAATAAGATCCTAGCTTAAGCTTGAATACCTGTGCTCCAGAACTACACTAGTTCTGTTCACCTGCATCCATCCAACCAACATAAGATTATCCAGGTTTGCTTACCATAAGCAGCAGAATCATCCAATCTGGCCAATTACTGCCTCTTCAATCATTCCCAATATATTCTATTCTTCTATTCCCAATCATCAACAGTGAAGTTGTTATTGGTAGTGCTATCCAGTGACACTCACACACTAGTCAAGTCAAGCCACCACCTTATTACCAGACCATAGGGCTTCTCTCTCATTAGAGAGAGAAAAATGGTGGTGATTCAACCTGAGGACCACCACGCCTTAGGCAAGTGAGAGGTTGAGAAGGAAAGTCCTTCATGATAATCTCAGCCAGTGGGGGGATGGAAAACAAACTGTTAGTATGACTCTGCTTTGTAAACCGACCATCCAGCTAACTGAGCTAAATCAACCCCCTTTGGTCAGTTCTCTCCAAACCTCATTACAGCATTGATCCTAACACAGACAAAACAGCTGTATTCCAAAGATGAGATACGGGTGATTATTCTTAACATCAAGTCTGCATTTGAGTGAATATAACATCAAGGAATCTTAGCAAAAGAGTATTTGATGGGTATTCGAGTGAATTTCTTCCACTGGCTGGAGTGATACCTAGCACAAAGGAGGGTGGTTCCAGTTGTTGGAATCCATTTATTGCAGCCCTAGAGGATGCCTTCAAGTCAGACATTTTTAATTAAACTGTTCAGTGATATTATGACACACTGCATAGTAGGTGGAACTTGAATCCAGGCCTGTTTCAAAGATAGGGACACCACCATTGCACTGCAAGAGTCCCCTTGTTTTCAGATTAGATATTATCTAATCAACCTTCACAGACATGTTATTGTACACCTCTGGAGCAAGTCAGACTTTAACCCAAGCCTCCTAGCTCAGAAATAGAGACATAACCATGTACCACAACAGTGCCTCAATATAGCCCAGCAATTTGTGTAGATATATTTAATCAATCCATTCAGAGATGTTATCACATGCCTGTGGAGCAGGTGAAACTTGAGCAAAGGCCTCCTGGTTCAGAGGAAGAAACACTACCACTGCACCACAAGAACATCAATGTTTTCAAGTTACATTTGTTTCTAGTACCATTCTAGTACCTATTTATGTTTTTTTGCTAGAAATTTCTAATCAAGCTGTTCTGAGATGCTATTACATGTCTGGAGCAGGTAGGACTGGAACCTGGACCTCTTGGGTCAGAGCTAGGGACATTACCACCATGGCACAGAGGCCCTTGTGTTTTTTAGGTTATTCTCCAAGACCCAACTTCATCAATAGACCCCCTCCATAATAGGTTCTCAGGTTTGGATATGTTTGTAGAATGTCCAGCACAATTTGTAGCTGTTTGGGTAATGTAACGGTCTGTTCCCATGTGCAGACACGCAGTCAGACTTAGATAACATTTAGACTTGGGCTTGGGCAAGAAAAAATCATGCAACGCAGCATTTTTTTTATTAGTTCCTAAGATATAAGTGCGGCAGGCAAGGCCAGCATTTATTGATCCTTCCTAATTCCCCTAACTGTATCAGCCATATGAAGGATCAAAACCTGTCCGCCACCTACAAGGCAAAAGACAGGGATGTGCAGAATACTCTCCGCTTGTCTATAAGAGAACAGCTCTAACACTGCTCAAGAAGTTTGACACCATCTGGGACAAGGTAACCTATTTGACTAGCACACCATCTGCCATCTTAAGCATTCACCACATCCACTACAGCACTACACAGCTTAAATATGTGTCATCTCCAGGATACATTGCTGTAACTCATCAAGGCTTTATAGTTAGCTGTGCCATAAGACATAACTAGTAGCACTTACAAGACAGCACATGCACTAGAATACTACCGCCAGCAAGTTCCCCTCTAAGTCATGCATGACCTTGACTTGGAAATGTACCACTGTCCTTTTATCATCATTTGGTCAATATCTTGGAAGTCCTTTCCGAATGTAACTGATGGTCTACCTTTATCACACAATCTGCAGCAGTTCAAGAAGGCAGCTCATCTTCTCAGTACAATTAGGGACAGACAACAGATGGCTATATTGTGTGATTGAATAGATATTGAAGAAATCCAATCCTGCCATATTCCCTGTTGTTCAGAGTTATGTGGCCTGCTGACATTACCAGTTAATCATTCAACAACATTAACTCATGTTTATATAACACCTTACAATAAAACACCGCGTGGTTCTTCACAGGAGTATTGTATGAAAAAGTATGACTGGTACTGAGCGACACAGAAAATATTCAGCTGAAGATCAAAATCTTTGACAAATTGTTGGGTTTTATGAGAGACGGAAATGTATTACAAAGGAGATGTTTAGGGAAGGAATTCACAGCTTAAGGGCACAGCAGCTAATGATCCTATAATTAGGTTTGAAATGCTCAAGATGCCAAAATTGGAGAAACACTGATATTTCAAAAGGTTATGTGACGAACAGAGATTGCAGAGATTGGAAAGGATAAGGCCATGGAGGGATTTGAAACAAGATTGAAAATTTTAAAACTGAGGTATTGCTTAAACAAAAGATATTGCAAGTCAGGAAAAATTAATAGCAAGTTGTGTGAAAATTTTTAGCCAACTTCTTACAGATATGATAACAAAATGGAATTTTTCTGAACTTGAGTTAACCTTAGGTTTCTGAAATCACTGATTTTAACCTTTTGATTCTTGATATTTTAACTGGGCATATTTTTATGAAAATGATGTAAAACTGATCTATTGCCAGTCAGAAATGTAGGACTTTACAAGACTCAATGCACTCCTGAAAATGTCAAGTAGGACACCTGAGAGTTTGCATCAGAAATTTCAAACTCCTTTAATTACTTCTTTCTACGTGGCAGCACACCACTGACCTTAGAATAAAAATGTGCTTTTTATACAGCTCACTGTTGTTATTTGCTCATGGGAAGGAAGTGTTGCTGGCTTTAATACCCAGGCCCATTTTTTTTAAAAATCACTCACGAGATGTAAGTGTTGCTGGCTGGGCCAGTGTTATTTATGATCCAGTTGCTCTGAAGAAGATGGTGATGAGTTGCCCTCTTGAACTGCTGTTGTCCATGAGCTAAAAGCCACCCAGAGTGTGGTGAGAAAGGGAGTTTCAGGATTTTGACCCAGTGATATATGTCTAAGTCAGGATATTGTGTAACCGTATAGGGTAACTTGCAGGTGGTTGGTGAAAGTCAAGCATTTCAGACTTAGGACATCCCTACGGGAATTCCAGAGATAATTCGAGTACTAAGCCCATCTTCAGCTATTTCATCAATGATCTTCCCTCCATCAAAAGTGTAGAAGTGAGGATGTTTGCTGATGATTTTACAAAGTTCAGCACAATTCATGGCTCACGCATGAAGCATGTTGTGAACAAGGGCCAGGGCAACACCCAGGCTTGGGCTGAAGTGGTAAGTAACCTACATGCCACACAAATGCCTAGCAAAGATCCTCTCCAATAGTGAAAATCTAACCAGCTCCCATTGACGTTCAATGGCATGTTCCTCACTGAATCCCCCACTATCAACATCCTAATGGTTACCATTAACCAGAATTTGGTCAGTATTTCCCATCTGTTCCCATGGCATTGCAGTCCTGATCTGGTGGTAGGTGGAGTTTGTGGATTTGGAAGGAGCTATCAAAAGAGCTTTGAGTGCTGCAATCCATCTTGTAGAAGGTATACTGCTACTACTGTGCATTAGTTGAGGAGGGAGTGAATATGCATTGGATGCCAATCAGGTAGGCTCCATTATCCTGGATGAGATTGAGTTTCTTGAGATTTGTTGGAGTTGAATCCATCCAAGCCGGTGGAGCATATTCCATCATTTTCCAGATGTCATTTTGCAGATGGTGAAGAATTTGGGGAGACAGGGGACAAGTTACTCCCAACATAATTCCTAGTACTGTAGCCACAATGTTTATATAACTAGTCCAGTCTAAATTATGGCCAATGGTAACTATCAGGATATTGATAATGGGGGATTCTGTGATAGTATTTCCATTGACTGTCAGGGTCAGATGGTTAGATTTTAATTTTTTGCAGACAGACGTTGCCTGGCACCTGTGTGACATGAATGTAACTTGCCACTTACGTGCTCAAGGTTAGATGTTGTGCAGGTCTTGCTACATAGGGACACAATATGTTTCAGTACGTAAAGAGTACAGAATGAGGCTGAACATTGTACGAACATTAGTGAACATCTCCACTTCTTTCCTTATAATGGAGGAAAGGTCATTGATAGAGCAGCTGAAGCTGGTTGGGCCTAGGACACTATGCCAAGGAATTCATGAAGAGTGTTCTGGGGCTGAAATAATTAACTTCCTACAACCAAAACCTTTTTCAGTTTGTACTAAGTATGTCCCCAATCTGTGAAGAATGTTTCCCTGATTCCCACCGACTGCAATTTTGTGAGGGCTTCTTAATGCCAGGCTGGGTCAAATGCTGCTTTGATGTCAATGGGCAGTGATGCTCACATCATCTCTGGCGTTCAGTTCTTTTGTACATGGCTGAACCAAAATAAATGAGATCAAGAGCTGAGTAACCCCAGCGAAATGCATACTGATTATCAGTGAGCAGGTCATTGCTGAGCAAATGCAAGCACTTTCTATGAGTCCTTCCAATTCTTTGCTGTTTGAAAACAGACTGAGAGGGTGTTAATTCACTGGGTTGGCTTTGTTTTGGTTTTTGTGAACAGAACATACTTGGGATGTTTTCACCTTGCCGGTAGAAGCCAGTATTGCTGCTGTACTGGAACAGCTTAGCTAGTTCTGGTGTACAAGTCCTCTGAACCATTTTTGGAATTTTGTCATACCCACAGCCTTTGCAGTATCTAGTACGCAGTATCTTCAGCTATTTCTCAATACCACTTGAAGTGAGTGAATTGAATTGGGTGAATACTGGCAACTGTGATGCTAGGGACATCAGGAAGAGGTTGAGATGAATCACCTACTTGATATTTCTGGCTTGAGACAGGTTCAAAAGCATCAGCCTAATCTTTTGCAATGATGCAACTGATCAGCTTCCCCATGATTTGGCTGGGGATATTTATGGAGCTTCCTCCTTCCCGTGGTGTTTTAATTGACTGCCATCATTCATGACTGAATATGGCATAACTGTATATGGCAGGGCTGTAGAGTTCAGATCTGACCCACTGGCTTTGGACTCACTTAGCTCTGTCTATTGAAAGCTGCTTCCACTATTTGGCATGTAAATAATCCTGTGTTGTATCTTCACAAGATTGACACACCATATTTGGATCTGCTTCTTGTCCATTCTTCTGCAACCTACAAGTTCTAGCCTTCTGTTTTTGTCTATAAACAGTTGGGCTGGGGCACTGTATAATACAGCTTCACACAGTTTGTCATAATTGAACGAAGGTATTTTAAACAAGTCAAAGAGAATTTCTAATTACATAACATTAAATCAAAGTCGATGTTGTAATAAGGAGAGATACTGCACTCAGCTGTTCCTTTTGATCACTGTGAACACAAAGAGACATGGAGAAATTGTATGGAAATATCAATAAAGAACAGATACCCACTACTGAAGGCATATTCCAAACCACCCAGTTCTGCAAGTGATATTTGATTCCACAACTTGTGGCCAGGAGGTCTATAAGGATGGGAAATCAAGTCTTGAAGCTTCAGCATTCGATTTTTATCCCCCACGTTTTACAAGGATACCCAACAGAGCTGCAGCAATGAGATGGTTGACCAGAATTACTGCAGTCACTCACACATGAGGTTGAGACAGGACTCACTTTTATTATTCATTCAAGGGATGTGGGTGACACTAGCTGTACAAGCAATAATTGCTCATCCCTAGTTGCCCTTGAGAAGCTGGTTGTGAACCGCCTTCTTGAACTGCTGTAATCCATGTGTTTTAGGCAGATTCACAATGCTGTAGAGAGAGAGTTCCTGGATTCTGACCCAGCAGCACTGATTGAACGGTGATTGTTTTTATTTCTAAGTCAGGTTGGTGAGTGGTTTTGGTTGTGGGAGGTGGGTAGGTAGGGGGTTGCGGAACTTGTAGGTGATAGCATTTCCGTAAAGGCAAGGGTAAGTGACTTGACATAAGTAAGCCCATCATTTCTGACTATGCTCAGAGGTTACCAAACCCAGGCACAGTATCCCTGATGATAACTCGTTGGCATGTTTGGAAGAGAAGTTTTGGTGTTGGGTAGGACAACAATAGTAGTTCTTAAAATGATGAGCAGCCTTTGGTAGGGTTCATATAGGCTCCAACACCAAGAGGCCATGTGCAGGGCCATCTCAGTAGTCAGAACGGTCTCCCACTTTCTCTGTTCAAGCCAAAGGGTTTGCACTGTATAGAGAGGCAAAAAAAGGAAGAATAAAATACAAAATTTTGAGCAGTCAGAAGCTTTTGTATAAAGACTGCAAAGAAGACTGATTCAGGATGTTCAAAAGCTGCACCCTACTTTAATGATGACTCCCTTAAGGAATCTTCTCCACAGCAATGGGAGGAAGAAAACTTCTCTTTCCACAAAGTATGCATGACTGATTGTAAATGAAGATGTAGAAGGAGTAGTGTGCTCTTGGATACCGTGCAGGAAGTGCTTTGATGATCTAACAAGGTTGGGAATGGTGAGTATAATTATGCATTTTGCATGTCCTGAAGTGCATATCACCCTCACCTCATTCTGCCTTTCAGACCTATTCCACACCCACCTATTCCAAACTCCCAGTTTGTTTTGCAACTGGAACCACAACTCTCTTTCCATGATTGTTCTTCAATAACGGTATGATGTAAACTGTGGGATTTTTACATATACACACATTATACATATGCTTGGATTTCTGGTTTTGAGTTCGTAATTAGTCTGAAGTTAACAATTAACTTAAGTATTTCTGTAATCATGATCATTTCTTTTTTAACTAATTTTGAAGCCTGGCTACAGAATGAATGGATATGTGCACTAATGGCCTTTGTTTATTTTAAAGTGGTTGCAACCAGTACAGTAAATAATAGGGCCCCAAAGATTTGGTAGAGAGTCCTGGAATCTGGGTATTGATTAAGCTTAAAGGAAATGTCCATATCTGAGAGACTTTTAGTTTTGCTTTTGAGTTTCAGTGTGTTAGTCCTGAAGGCTTTGAAACAGGGGGCTGTATAGTACAGTGTTTCTGAGAAAGGAATGATAGGCTTAGTGTGTTAGATTACCTTACAGTGAAAAGTTAATGTTAGTCTAAGGCCAGAAACATGGGGATAAAAATGCAAACGTCATTATGAAAGCTTAGTACGGTGATACTCAGGTGTGAGGTAGCTCCAGGAAGCAGCTATCACAGTCCCAATCTAAACGCTGAAGTCACAAGTGATCTAAATCTACCTGGGTGTTAGGTACAGGGACTCTGCTGTGATTAGTGTGAGGTGTTTTAGGAACTGTACAAAAGCTGTTTTACTTCTTTTCCATTTTTAAAGGAGTGTTTTGGCATTGATCTAATCTCTTGATTTTGTATTATAGGTAGATAGGTGAGTCTATTTTATCGATATTCCTTTTGTAATAAACTTCTGAGGAAGGGTCACTGGACCCGAAACGTTGACTCTGTTTTCTCCTCCACAGATGCTGCCAGACCTGCTGAGCTTTTCCAGCAACTTTGTTTTTTGTTCCTGATTTACAGCATCCACAGTTCTTTTGGTTTTTGTTGTAATAAACTTCTGCTTTGTTGCTAAACTAGCATCTGCAGCAAAAACGTGCTTATGTTTCAGCTAGAGACTGCTTTGTTAAAATCGAACCAAAATAAAACATGATCTACCTAGCCTGTTTCTTGCCTGGGATCTGACCTGCCCTGTAATAGCATCTGCTGGGATCATAACAGATGTCTATCTATTCAACCTCATCTTTATGCAATTTAATGCCAAACCTTGATTCTCCCTATGCTAATTACTCTCACCATTTGTACTGTGGCGATTAACTGAACACATACCATTACAATTGTTCGTAAGTTTATTCTGTCTTCTTGAGAAAGAAAGCAAAAAGCTCTAGAGAAAGCAAAGGAACTGGAGGCGAACCTGCAAAAAAATTACACTTGCAGAGGTTGAAGGGCTGGACCTCAGTGATGTATCAGCATCTCTGTTATTGAATTGAAACCACTCAGTTACCTGGTAACAAAATTAAATATCAGCAGCCCACACATCACACAGTACTCAGTCATGCCAACTTGACTTCAAAAGCAAGAGAAATAGGATCGTCTTTGTATTGTTAAGTTGCAACACTTTTACTGACTTGCAACATTCCTCTCCACCAGGGCTTTTAGGTGTACAGCAGCAGTCGCTGAACCCTCTGAATTAATTCTCAGAGAAGCTGATTTTTCTGGGGGCGCATGATCATAGATATTATGATTACAGTGCATCAGCACAGATATACAGACCGTGATGGGTCCAGTTAGACAAATAGTTAGGTTTTAGAACATAGAACATAGAACATAGAACAATACAGCGCAGAACAGGCCCTTCAGCCCTCGATGTTGCGCTGACCTGTGAATTAATCTAAGCCCACCTCCTACACTATCCCATCATCATCCATATGCTTATCCAAGGAATGTTTAAATGCCCCTAATGTGGCTGAGTTAACTACATTGGCAGGCAGGGCATTCCACGCCCTTACCACTCTCTGAGTAAAGAACCTGCCTCTGACATCTGTCTTAAATCTATCACCCCTCAATTTGCAGCTATGTCCCCTCGTACCAGCCGACATCATCATCCTAGGAAAAAGACTCTCACTGTTCACCCTATCTAATCCTCTGATCATTTTGTATGTCTCAATTAAATCCCCTCTTAGCCTTCTCCTCTCCAATGAAAATAGATCCAAGTCCCTCAGCCTTTCCTCATAAGACCTTCGCTCCAGACCAGGCAACATCCTGGTAAATCTCCTCTGCACCTTTTCCAATGCTTCCACATCCTTCCTGTAATGGGGCAACCAGAACTGTATGCAATATTCCAAGTGAGGCCGCACTAGTGTTTTGTACAGTTGCAGCAGTTTTCACCTGGTGTTTCACTGTTCACTGAGTAGGAGCAAATAATGGGGACAAAGACAGCTGTGGAGGGTCTGTTTTGGAGGAAATATTTCTCACCAACTTCTTACATTGCAAAATAAGGGAATTAAAGAATATGCCAGATTGAAAGAAAAACTGATCAAATCTGTAAAGGCTATTGGTAGCTTAAAAGATTTGCCACGTTTTAAGATCCACAAAAAACGACCAGAGAAAAAAGAGGGGGGAAGTAGAGTTTGAGAAAGTGAAGGTAAAAAAAAAACTAAATGTAATGATGGTCCTCTAGTTTGGGTATCGATAATGGAAAACAATGAAGTGCTGAACAGGCATTTTGTGTCTGCACTCACCATTGAAACCTTCCCCAAAACACTTCAAAATCATCATAGAATCCCTACAGTATGGAAACAGGCCCTTTGGCCCAACAAATCCACACTGAACATCAGAGCATCCCTCCCAGACCCATCCTCCTAATCTACACCTCCCTGAACACTATGGGCAATTTAGCATGGCCAATCCACCTAACCTGCACATCTTTGGACTGTGGGAGGAAACCAGAGCACCCGGAGGAAACCCACACAGACACAGGGACAATGTGCAAACTCCACACAGATGGTTGCCTTAGGCTGGAACTGAACCTGGGTCAGTGCTTACCACTGTGCCACCCCTGTTCATCATCAGATGAATGAGGGGAAGAAACTTAAAACAATCACCGGTACCAGGGAAAATCTAGTGGAAAAAGAATTAGGCATAATGGTTGACAAGTCCTCGAGGATGGTCTGCACCTTGGGCCTTAAAAGAAATGGCTGAACAGATAAGTATTTTGCGTCAGTCTTCACAGTGGAAGACATGAGTAATATCCCAACAATTAAGGAGAGTCAGGGGGCAGAGTTGAGTATGGTAGGCATTACAAAAGTGAAAGTGCTAGAAAAGCTAAAAGGTCTAAAAATTGATAAATCTCCTGGCCCCGATGGGCTACATCCTAGAGTTCTGAGGGAGGTGACTGAAGAAATAGCAGAGGCATTGGTTGTGATCTTTCAAAAATCACTGGAGTCAGGGGAAGTCCCAGAAGATTGGAAAATCGTTGTTGTAACCCCCTTGTTTAAGAAAGGATCAAGACAAAAGATGGAAAATTATAGGCCGATTAGCCTAACCTCGGTTGTTGGTAAAATTCTAGAATTTATCGTTAAGGATGAGATTTCTAAATTCTTGGAAGTGCAGGGTCGGATTAGAACAAGTCAGCATGGATTTAGTAAGGGGAGGTTGTGTCTGACAAACCTGTTAGAATTCTTTGAAGAGGTAACAAGTAGGTTAGACCAGGGAAACCCAGTGGATGTTATCTATCTAGACTTCCAAAAGGCCTTTGATAAGGTGCCTCACAGGAGGCTGCTGAGTAAGGTGAGGGCCCATGGTGTTCGAGGTGAGTTACTGGCATGGATTGAGGATTGGCTGTCTGACAGAAGGCAGAGAGTTGGGATAAAAGGCTCTTTTTCGGAATGGCAACCGGTGACAAGTGGTGTCCCACAGGGTTCAGTGTTGGGGCCGCAGCTGTTCACTTTATATATTAATGATCTGGATGAAGGGACTGGGGGCATTCTGGCAAAGTTTGCCGATGATACAAAGTTGGGTGGACAGGCAGGTAGTACGGAGGAGGTGGGGAGGCTGCAGAATGATTTAGACAGTTTAGGAGAGTGGTCAGGAAATGGCTGATGAAATTCAACATGAGCAAATGCGAGGTCTTGCACCTTGGAAAAAAGTGAAGGTAAAAAAAAAACTAAATGTAATGATGGTCCTCTAGTTTGGGTATCGATAATGGAAAACAATGAAGTGCTGAACAGGCATTTTGTGTCTGCACTCACCATTGAAACCTTCCCCAAAACACTTCAAAATCATCATAGAATCCCTACAGTATGGAAACAGGCCCTTTGGCCCAACAAATCCACACTGAACATCAGAGCATCCCTCCCAGACCCATCCTCCTAATCTACACCTCCCTGAACACTATGGGCAATTTAGCATGGCCAATCCACCTAACCTGCACATCTTTGGACTGTGGGAGGAAACTGGAGCACCTGGAGGAAACCCACACAGACACAGGGAGAATGTGCAAACTCCACACAGAGTTTTTCTGAACTATTTTCTGACTATTTTCTGAACGGTGACAAAATTCATAAAGCCGAAGTACAAAGGGATCTGGGAGTGCTAGTACAGGATTCTCTAAAGGTTAACTTGCAGGTTGAGTCTGTGATTAAGAAAGCGACTGGAATGTTGTCATTTATCTCAAGAAGGTTGGAATATAAAAGCAGTGATGTGCTTCTGAGACTTTATAAAGCTCTAGTTGGGATATTGACATTTAGGACATTTAGAATACTGTGTCCAATTTTGGGCCCCACACCTCAGGAAGGACATACTGGCACTGGACCGTGTCCAGCAGAGATTCACACGGATGATCCCTGGAATGGTAGGCCTAACACACGATGAACGGCTGAGGATCCTGGGATTGTATTCATTAGAGTTTAGAAGGTTGAGGGGAGATCTAATAGAAACTTACAAGATAACGCATGGCTTAGAAAGGGTGGACGCTGGGAAGTTGTTTCCGTTAGGTGGGGATACTAGGACCCGTGGGCACAGCCTTAGAATTAGAGGGGGGTCAATTTAGAACGGAAATGAGGAGACATTTCTTCAGCCAGAGAGTGGTGGGCCTGTGGAATTCATTGCCACGGAGCGCAGTGGAGGCCGGGACGTTGAATGTCTTCAAGGCAGAGATTGATAAATTCTTGATCTCGCAAGGAATCAAGGGCTACGGGGAAGAGTGCGGGTAAGTGGAGTTGAAATGCCCATCAGCCATGATTAAATGGCAGAGTGGACTCAATGGGCCGAATGGCCTTACTTCCACTCCTATGTCTTATGGTCTTATGATCTTATATCAGATGCAATTGTTATAATCTTTCAAAATTCATTAACTTCTGGAAGGGGCCCAGTAAGTTGGAAAGTAGCCAATGTAACACCTTTATTTAAGAAAAGAGGGAGACAGGAAAAACAGGAAACTATATGCCAGTTCACCTCACAGTTGTCCTTGGGAAATTGCTAGAATCTATTATTAACAAAGCGATAGTAGGATGCTTAGAAAATCATGAAGTGATTGGCAGGTCAACGTTCTGCACATAAAATTACCAATTTAAATGATCAGCTAATCTGTCTTTTAATCTTGGCTTTAATTTGAACAGTGCCATAGGATCACTTATATCTACCTTACAAGAACCTCAGTTTAATATCTCATCCAACAATGTAGTAATCCTTCACTCATGACTCTGAGAAGGGAACACTACAACTGAGCCCAAGCTGACAGTAATTGGCGAACAAGTAGCAAAATGTTATGTATGAAATATTACAACAGCTTCTAATTCATTCTGAAGCAATTTCCTTTGGGGAATGAAACAGTGAAAAGTATAGCCTAAGCTTAAGAATCTTAATACCACAGTGTAACAAAGATATCTAGGGGTACAATTGCAAGGATTTTTAAAGGTGAAACTATTGGTAGAAAATACTTTAAGAAAGATAAATGAGATTCTGGATTTTATTGATAGGAATAATGAATTTCAAAGCAAGGAAGTGTCACAGAATCAGTAAGAGTCACTAGTTAAGAAACAGCTGGAGCATCAGACATTGTTTTGAGCAAAAGTAGAATACCAGAGCCATGAAAGTGTGCAGTGAAGATTTGTTTAAACTATAACAGGAATGAAAGAATACAGATACTAAAACAAAAGTTTAAAACCTTGTCTTTTGTCAGTGCAAGATGTGATCTAATCAAGACTCAAATTTGTGAAAAGGTTGAGATGATAAACGGTGAAATGCTGCTCATCTGGCTGGCAAATCAATTAATAAAATTATAAGTTTGGGAGTATCAATTTAGAAGATATTATTGAAACATGAATATGTTACCATTTGAGGCAAAGACTACAACATAATTTAAATGGGAATTGGTGGGTTTTTTGTTAAGAAAATATATAAAAGGATATCAATATTCAATTGGAGTACACAGCTCCTGTTGAAGAATAGACACACATAATTTGCTTCTGCGCCAAATGCACTATAAACTTCATTAGACTGTAATATTGGCAGCTCATTTTTATTTCATCTTGTTGATAGCTTGATGTTTGCTGTTCTTTACTTAACTGGGACAACAATGTCTGATAAAACAGTTGAGTAAATAAATCAGAACAGACTGCCTGTTTCAGTGCGACAAGAAATGAATATTTTACTGAAAAAGTTGGAATCTATTTCAAGCAGCCAATAAGCTAACATACACGGTTGAGTAACAAATTATACAAACTCTCAAATTTCTTCTTTTAACAGTCTATGTAACATTTTCCACATTGTGGGATACCCTGAATTAATTAGTTTATGATTTATTCTCAAGAGACAATTTCATGAATTTGCACCACTGTTACAAGGCTTCACAAACAGAAATGTGAACCAAGACTTTAGGATCAGAATCACATTAATTTCAAAGAATGGAAAATTGTTGGAGCTGTGAGTTTGACATGCTACACCTAAATTCTTAGTATGTGGTTCAATCTTATGAAATTTGGCAACAGGAACTTGAATGACAAAGATATAAATTTGATTTGATCAGAACTGTAAACAAACCCAGAATGATGTTATGGTATAGACAGTGAACTGCACATATTCTAAAAATACTTTTTTTGGAACCCGTAATGGAAAGTCTAAAAAGAAGAAGTAGCTGCTTCTTCCATGTGCCCCCTACATCTCAGCATCAAGGGAATTCAGGGTTATATGGAGTAAGTGGAAAGTGGAGTTGACAATTATCAGATCAGCCGCGATCTCATCGAATTGTGGAGCAGAGTCAATGGGCTGAATAGCCTACTTTTGGTCCTACATCTTATGGTCTTACGATCATTTTCAGAGCACATATGGTAGCATTTCTGGGCTCTCAATGGAATCTAGAAACTGCCTGAAAGAAAGTGCTGATCTTGACAGTATGTGGACCATGTAAGCATTTCAAACAACAATCCATTCCCAAGGGACCAAGTAGCCTCCATATTAAATGCCCATCATGGAAGAGGATCTTCCAGAGAAAGAGTGACAAGGTCACCTTTGCCTACTTCAGTGCTACTGAATCAATAATGGTAAACGTACTGCCACTGGTGCAAGCACATGCCCTTGGCGTATAAAAGGACTCCTGAGATATGGGATCCCATTGACCTCCAAATGGGACATTCCAATTCTATTAATTCATACTTACTGAATTGAGCAATGCTAGTTATAATCATTACTTTTAATTGCAAGCAGGGGACAGGGATGGTGCAAATGGGATTTAAGGCTCAGGTGAGGCTCCTTAGTTGGAATTTTAAAGAGCAAGTGGGTGATACAGATATTAGAGGGTCCTCTCCCTCACTGCAAATTTAATCCTAATAAACCTTTATGTTCTTTTTGCCACACATTCATGGGAGTGCAGGTTGATTGACATAAAGGTTGCATTTCTGCAGGCGATACTATCCAGAGATGTCTCACTGCAAACACTCATCTTACAAATGAGTATTCACCATGGGCGTTCCTGCCTATGACTTAATTGGGGTGGAGGCAAGAAGGCGGCAGCATCCTTACCTGCCATGTTATCGAATCTATCCACATATTTCCCGGTCTCTCACCTGCTCTTGTAGCCATTGTATTTATAAGACTAGTCCAGTTCAGTTTCTGGTCAATGTTAATCCCCAGAATGTAGATCACGGGGGATTCAGGGATGGTAATGCCATTGAACATCAAGGGGCTAAAAAGAAACAGAAGTTGCTGGAAAACCTCAGCAGGTCTAGCAGCATCTGTGAAGAAAAAATCAAAGTTAACATTTCAAGTCCAGCGACCCTTCCTCAGAACTGATGGTAGCTGGGAAAGGTCAGTTTATATGCAGAAGATAGGGAGGGGGACGGGGTAGGGAGTAAATGAAAGGTGGGGATAGAGCCCAAAGAGAGAGAAGAGCAGTTGGATAGACAAAGGGTTGATAACGGCCTGGCTAGGAGGGTGAATAGCTGTTAATGGAGACTGTTAGTGACTAACGATGGGTAGTGTGTAAAGGCTTGGCATGTGGGATACGGGGCTAGGACGTGGGAGGGTTTAGGCCCTAAATTTATTGAACTTGATATTCAGTCCAGAGAGCTGCAGGGTCCCCACACGGAAAATGAGGTGTTGTTCTTTCAGCTTGCATTGAGCTTCGCTGGAACACTGCAGCAAGCCTGAGACAGAGATGTTGGCAAGGGAACAGGGTAATGTATTGAAGCGGCAGGTTCAAGTGACAGGCAACTGGAACCCCAGGGTCTTTTTGCTGCCAGACCTGCTGAGCTTTTCCAGCAACTTCTGTTTTTGTTCCTGATTTACAGCATCTGTAGTTCTTTCGGCGAACATCAAGGGGTGATATTTAAACTCTCTCTTGTTGAGAGGGTAGTCATTATCTGTGTTAGAATGACGGATCTGAAACCAGAAGTATCCATAGACTTTTTTTGACTTTATTTCCAAAATGTGTTATTTTTAAAAGGATTACTATGGAAAAACTGTGGATTTAAATTCAATGACTGTCTGGTAAAGTCCGGTGTAAAGTCAAAGGAATGAAACACTTGTAAATTAACAGGGAAGTTTCAAATAGGGAGAGATTTAACAAGAAGAGATAATGAGGTGCGCTGCCTATTTCTCTCTTCTTTGCAGAAGGCCACTTCTTACAGATCTATCTGTTTTACCCTCCAGAAAATAAAACTATTTAAAAAAAGCCAGTTTCAACTCAGCTGGAGCGGACGAGTGAGATTGAACACTCATGTATGGGCTTGGGTTTGAGTATTCCCGCACTGTGACAATCAGTCAAAGAACTATCCCTAGTTATCTCTGTGTTGCAGGTAAAGACTTTCTCACAAGTGCTGCAAGCCAGTTAAAAAATTGAATCAGGATAAAGGATCTTCAATAGCCTGCAAAACCACCGGCATCAATATCTCCACAGAATAGCAATTAATAAACTTACCTTCCTTTCTTAATTCAAGAAAGCCTGATTAAATTTAGGCCTTGCTGAATATACGTGCAGCTTGATTAAATGCCCACTACGACCAAAATTGTCATGTGGAAGGGTTACCATTCTGGTCAAATGATGGAGGGAAAATAAGTCTCTAAATATAAATATGAAGATCTAAGATATCAACTGTCATGTTGTTCTACAAAAAGGAATGCACATTCAAAGAAATTGTTAATGTCCTAGATGATGGCAGTCTCGCAGTGTAATGCTTTGTAAAAAATATGGAGGGCCTTAATTTAATTTGTTCCAAAATGTTGTTTGCACACCCAGAAACTTTTATTTCAAGACTGAAAGGGGAATCTATGAAGTATATAAATTATTTTTATTTAATTGTATGCAGGTGGTTGGCAGTAATTGGGGATTCACATTTCCTATAACAAGGAACAAACTGAAAGTGGTTCGACAAAGCAGGCCAGGCAGCATCAGAGGAGCAGGAAAGCTGATGTTTCGGGTCAGGACCCTTCTTTAGAAATAGAGGAGGGAGAAGGCAGCTCTGAAATAAATATTATTCCAGAGTTCCCTTTCCCCTCCCCCTTTCCTGAAGAAGGGTCCCGAGCTGAAATGTCAGCTTTCCTGTTCCTCTGATGCTGCCTGGCCTGCTGTGTTCCTCCAGCTCCACACTGTGTTATCTCTGACTCCAGCATCAACAGTTCTTACTATCTCTGGGACACTTTACTGTGCTGTTTGTTGGAATGGGATGGTACTTTGTTTCCCTACCCCATTTCCATACACTTTGGATAAAATAGTCAACACCTGATATATGATTAGTAATGCTGTTCAGAAAGTTATTTGTCAAATATATTTTCATTTCCAACGAAAACAAGAATTAAGACATCCCAAAAAGCATAGTTTAAAGTAAACTTTTTTTTGCACAAAAGTTCAATTTTCTAACATGTAGTACTCACCCGTATAACATGGGCCTTCGGTTACTGCTGTGATTTCTTTCTGATATTTGCATGCAGCTAGTCTCATGAAACATTCATTCTGATAAGTATCTCCATTGGATGCACAGACAGGGATGTAATGTGTATGACACTGAAAGACAAAAAGAAGGTTGCCAATTTTATGTCTATGGACCATGACACAAGTTCCTTCTCTCAAGGTCAATCATGATAAAACAGAACAGAGATAACCATTCAGAACATGAATCAATAGCAACTGGCATACTAAAACAAGACTGGAAAGTCTAACACTGCACTTCACTTGTCTTCCGTTACTACCATGCTAAAAACAAACTCTAATGGTATATCACAGCTCTCCAGAATTTGCATTACTCATCAGTGTTACAGCTGGTTCAAGATGTTGTGGGGTATCCTTCCAAGTAAACATTTGTTTAAGTGATCCACCAAGTGCTTCACTGACCTTACCTCACTGATTTCACGGCTCAAACATAGGCATCCCTATGACTGGGGAGTGGCTTAAAACTAAAAATTAACCCTGGGCTCCTAATAGTCCATTGCTATGGATTCAGCCAGCTGATTAATTCTAGAACTCCAAATGGATCAAGGCTAACAACATTTCAATAAGAGGATTACAGAAAATTTCTTCCTCTAACTTCAAGCTAAATAAATCTTCCAGTTGTTCCTTCCTTTATCAACTTTATCTTGGACTGAATACCAGCTCTCAGTCGCAGGCTGCATCAAGGTCAACAAATGTTGCAATAACTCCATTTCATGTATAGATTTGGCTTAATCTCTCAACTTCCAAGCAACTATAAGCTACAAAAGACCAAAACCTGCCATTTTCTAGGCTGTTTTGCAGTGGGGAAAAAAAACAATCAGTTTGCCTGTTAGCTTTTCCCCTCATCAAACCCACAGAGGTAAATATGAAACAAAGAATATCACTAAGCTCCAGCAATCTCCCTGGCTATGCAATGTGTAATAGCATGTTCTCAAATATTAATGCAAATTAACTACCTTTTAGTTCAAAACCTTCCTCATCTCTGGGAAACCACACAAATTATTTATCTTTTGCTGGAATAACTGCAAAGGTCATGTCTCCAGATCTTTAGCTAAGTAAGCCTACTTGCAGTCTTAAGATCTTATTTAAGTCAGGGAGGCACTAATGAAGTGGTAATGTCACTGGATGAGTACTCCAGAACCACAGGTACAATTCTGGGGACATGAGTTCAAATCTTGCCAAGGTAGGCGGTGAAGTTACAAATCAATTTAAAAGAGAAATCTGGATTGGACAGCTATCTTAGTATCAGCAACATGATCATTGGTAGAAAAATGTATCTGGGTCACTAATGTCCTTTAGAGAAGAAGATCTGCCATCTTATATATAATTGCTGATCCACAGAAATGTGATTGACTTTTGAGTGTCTTCTGGGCAATATCTGCTGGCCTAGCCAATGATGGCCACATCTCATCAGCAATTTTTTTAAAGTCAATTTCAAGTTAAACATTTCAATAATTCAATTAAATAAATGCCAAGTTTGATTGAAGTGCATTCATTTCATAGTTACTTTCATCAGTCTTCCAATCAGATGCCCCATTTCCTATCTTAGAAAGAATTCAGAAAACAAAAGTTATATTCCAAGATTGATGGGTTGTCAACTGAATATTTGCAACTCCAGTCTTACATATCTATACAAATCTCCTGACATTTCCCTTCTCGCACTGTCTTCATGGATAGTCTACCCTAAATGTTGATCATTGTCTATGTCAACTAGTTTCTCCTGAATTTGCTTGGGTTTGGACCTCAGAGGTAACACAAACTTGTGTTCCATTGTGTCTTCTAATATTGATGCTGTCAGGGATTGACACTTCTATGGTACAGGGTAGGCTGATAAAAGCACCACATCAGGTGGGTCTCTGGTCTCCACTTGCTATGTTTTTCCAAAACCTCAGTCATGAAGCATAGATCTCATGCAGCAGCGAAATGTAAAACTGCAGTTGCATAAAGGTACAAAAGCAACATTCGAAGAGCAAGAAGTGCGGAATTCAATGTGTCAGCCACAAGCAAGAAGAGTACATCAAATTTCAGGGACTCTGCCTCTGGTGAACTTTTAATGGAAATGTGGAGGATGAGTTTCTTTAAGAGGTGGAGATGCGGCTAGGGGAACGCGACATGATAGCACCGGCTGGCCAAAGCATAGTGATGGCTTCATATTTTTGCTTCATGCTTGGAAATTCACTTGCTGGATTGTACTAGGAATCATTTCATTGATTTTGTATTTAGACCAATGGCATCTTTAGCCCTTGACCCACTTGTCACTGTTGTAAAGCCGAATCCTAACATTCATAAACATCAATTGATGGAAAGTATCTTACTTTATATTTTCAAATTAATTTAGATTGTCAACTCAAACTATGGATGTAATAACCTCCAATGCAAAAGCAAAATCAAACATCAGAAGGTCTGTGTGATGTACCAAAGTATATAGGGTATTAGAATAACTAGAAGCAAAAAGCTGTTAAAGTTACAATTCTAGAATTTGTTTGCTATTCTTATCAACTCCAACTTAAGCTTCCACCTGCTTTAAAACTTATCTTACTTCATTGACTGACTCATCATTTTGCCACTGACTAAGGTTCTCATTCCCTTCAGATTGATTAATAGTTCCTAGCTAAGATACAAAGAATAAGACATTCGAGCAGCAGTTTTTAATTTGAAACTGACTGGGTGAAACATTGTCACTGAATTCAATACTAATTGTACATTGTGATCATAATAAGGATGTGATTGTATTTCTTTATTCAGCATATTCTGCCTGTGCAAAGTCTCATTCTTTTCAACATGCCAGTATCTACAATGTGCTATTTTGTTGCGTGCTTTCAGCATATTTTTTTGTCATTTCCTACCTTTCTTTTATTCATTCACAAAATGAGGGCATCACTGTCTAGGCAGCACTTATTGCCCATCCCTAATTGCACAGAGGGCAGTTAAGAGTCAACCACATGGCTGTGGGTCTGGAGTCACATGTAGGCCAGACCAGGTAAGGATGGCAGTTTCCCTCCCTAAAGGACATTAGTGAACCAGATGGGTATTTCTGACAAACAGCAATGGATTCACAGTCATCATTTGGTTCTTAATTCCAGATATTTTATTGAAATCAAATTCCACCATCTGCCCCAGTGGGATTCAAACCTGGGTCCCCAGATTAACAGTCCAGTGATAATACCACTAGGCTATCAGCTCCCTCAATACCTGAGAGGCACTATATAAATACAAGTTGTTCATGTGTTTCCACATGCTAGGCTTTTGCTTCATGGCAAGAGTTGCCTGTCCCTGTTTTATAGTTAGCATTTTAGGAAAAGAAAGCTTTGGAAATTACTTATTAATACACAGTCTTTGCAAACACAATTTAAATATTTAGAAGCTTGCCACAAAATGAGGTACAAAATGATTTGTACACTCACTAGATGCTACCCTGAATGCCTTTGAGAGGATTGTTTCAGAGTTCTGGTGCCAAATTTGTTTCATACTGAATACTAGCTCCTAATAACAGATTAATCATGGATAACAGATGTAGCACTAACTATCTATCAAGCATGTAAAGAGGCAAATTAGGATCCATAGGTTTTCGGGAGAACAAAAACAAATAAAAAACATTGATATGCAAACACTATGCCATTTCACTTATTCAATTATCAGTTTGTCTTTTGCATTATAGTATTTTTAAATCTTTGCACATAAAGACATCACTTCTCTGTGTACATGTAGATGTGAAATTTTGCTGCTGATTAACTAAAATATTTTGCTGTCTACTTCTATTAAATAAACACCAAGATTATGAGAGTCTAGTTGTGTTGGCATCTGTGTTAACATGCAAAACAGCATGAAAAGTTGGATACAGCAGTCAACATTACAGCAAGAACAAATCAGTTAAGAGCTTGGGAAAAGAAGATGCCATTCTCCATGTGCTATTAGCAATCTTTCTTCCAATTGGCTGATGTGCTGTTTCCTTTTAATCCTCAGTAAGTTATCGTTCCAAGTCCTATAACAGAATTTTAGTACAAAATATAAACTGACATGCCAGTATTGCACTGACGCAGCTGCTTTCATTCAAACTAAACACTTAATTTAAGGCCCTCTGTAATCTCAAATCAGAGAGTCATAGAGTTGTACAGCATGAAAACAGACCCTTCGGTCTAACTTGTCCATGCTGATCAGGAAATAATTACATTTCACACGCACCACAGCACCAACTCCTCACAGCACTCAGTGTATCACATCCCCATCAATCACCCATCAGCAGTCTCAAGCACTTTGGCTGCAGGTCCAATATTCGGATGCTCCATCTCACCCTTACAAACCTTCTAATGTTATCAGCATCAGGCTCATTGCTGGCACCCTCCAAATACTGGAGATGGTGTCCTGCATGGTGCTGGCTGCAACAGAACCTACCCTACCCCGCATGTAAAGAACTTTGATAGCAGTGATTTATGGAGAGCGCACAGTGGTCTGAGCAGAGAGAGCTTCATGAACTGAATGTTAAGTTGGTTTAGTAAAAGTAGGAATTCTCATTTAAATATTTCTCAAACTGTAACTTAGATTAACAAACAGAATCTAATTTAGAACTCTAAAACAGAAAAAAAGCTGGAAGCCTATTTAAAGTGCCTAGAAAACAGAAGCTAAGAGTTAACCGGTGCAGAGGGAAAAGGAGATACCATTTAAATAATTCTTCTTTTATCTGCAGTGGCAAATGAATGTTGTCTTTTTGTCTTTAAGCTAGAAAACTGTAAATTGCTATAACTTTATACTAAATGAGTAACTAGTCATCAAATCTCCAGGTCAATTTGGAATGGGCAATAAATGTGGCCTAGCTCGGCTATCCATGTCACATGAATAAAACCAAAATAAGTAAATAAGGTTAGGTAAATATGATAAGGCAGGTGGTGTACTGCAACTCCAACATGAGAGAGTTTGGAATGTATTGCAGCCTTGGGCAACAATAGCTGCAGTACATAGCCACAGCTTCATATACCTTCGCTCTAAGTTGTAGTCTGATCTCCTGATGTGGGCCATCAGGAAGGAGGACGATTACCTGGACACATTGTTCTGGGAGGCAGTCCTTAGATTATTTAGAAAATTAGAGTTAGTCAACAGTTAATCAGGGTTAGGAAGCTGTATCTGTGAGTCAGATAGTTCAGCCCAGCCCAAGATTTTGACGAGCTAAGGGGTACCTTCTACCTGTGTGAATGAGAAAAAACACTGTAGGATGGAAGAGCAGCTGTAACATGGCACCTTTGAGAGATGAAGTTTTAATTTGACACCAGTGTCAGTTGGTTGGTTTTCTGGATGATTCCAGCAACAGCGAATGTTGTTGTAATTTTAAGTTCCTCAGTTCCTAATGCATCTTCTGTGTGGTGGTTTCCATGGAAACTGAGCCAATTTCTTAGAGAGAGACCAGTGAAGAGAGAAGCTTCTCTTTCAGTAATGTGCTAAAATCTCTCCCTGGAAACATTGGTTCCAGTGTGTATTTCAGTTGGCACTGCCTGTGATAGCCATGGTATCAATATCCAGAGCTTTGCTTTTGTTAACGTCTTCCTGATCCTGCAATAGGTTTCCATGGGGCTAGATTGTAGGGCATCATTCTTTTTGCACCTGAACCCCCAACCTCAATAGGAGGATTCCTTGGTTACCTTACCTCCCCACTTTGCCATGGCTTTATATTTTTAAGTTGTTTCTCTTGTCTCAATTCAATTTTCAACAGTTCCACCTGCTTGAGAGTTGTACAAATCATGCAGTGATATTTTTCTATTTACAGTTTATGTAACTATTTACAGTTACTTTTCACTTATTACTTCTGTAATCTAGCTCTAGGGAGTGTTTTTCAGTGAATTGTATGACAAGTGAGATACGATTGCTTGCAATTACTGGGACTTTCTGACTTACACAGCTCTGGCATCATATTTAAAGCCAAGTAACACAGCACTTTGGATGGTGTAAGGAGGAACTCTGTCAAGCTGTAGTGCCCAACCCTGAAAATCTTGTAGAGGGAAGTCAAGAAAGCTTTCTACCTCCAGAACAGAGATCTTGACGCACAAACAGAAACTGTTGGAAAAGCTCAGCAGTTCTGGTAGCATCTGTGGAGAGAAATCAGAGTTAATGTTTCAACTCCAGTGACCCTTCCTCAGACAAGAGATCTGGAGGTCCTAGTGGATAGGGTGGTGGAGAGGAGAGCAGTCCTATCTCTAATCCCCTCCAAAGAAAGTGATACCACCTGACGCAACCAGCTTGGACGCTAATTGCAATATGGATCAGTGCTATGACCCAAGTCTAAAGGGAAATGTAGCAATGCCACAAGAAGGTCAATGATGTTCTGTGCCCTGCAAGGGTAAACACCATCATCTTCTCTCAGCTACCTCACAGTCACATAGCCAGCATTTTGTAACTCAACTACTGAACCTCACCATTAAGAGGGGGATGACCTTATTTGGGTGAATTTACACCTTATTAAAACCCCAAATTGCCTCATTTAAGTGCCATTTCCAATTCTTTTTTTCACCAAAAAGCTAGATCGTCCAAATTCCCAACATGTGAATTAGAGCAGGAACCTGGTGATGGCAGCTTGCTGAATCCCTGTCCTGGCTCTCATAAAATTGCTTCTTCACAACAACATCCCCCCCATTCCCCATGGCCACCATGCTCCTCGAACCTACATGTTGCCATTGGCAAACCATCAGCCTCAGCACATTATTCCTGCTTTCGGATGTACTCAAACATCATATTGGCTTTCGATATTTTATTTTGGAGCTCATGGGCACCTAGAACCTGCATGCTTCTGCCAAGTTACTTTGTGCACAGGGAAACACACACATCTCATACATTTACACAGGATGCAACTGATGGCTCTTAGTTTGCTTTCTTAGCACTTACTCATTTTACTGCTTACTTGCAGGCTACCAGTGTCTGTCTTCTTCTCATTGCTTTTTTAGCACACACTGACTTTTGCACTGACTTGCTGGCTGCCATGCTCTGTGCAGCTCACGTTGAATTCTTGGTGCACAGCATCTCTGGTGCTCACTTATAAACTGCCAGCTTCTGGGGCTAGCAATGCTTTTAAGGGAGTGGGAGATGCAGGCAACTCGAGATGATGAGGAGCACTGAACAATCAATCCATCAGTCAGATGGGTATGGGCATGTTACTGTGTGACACATTAATGTAACAATGTTAGACCAGAAACAGATGCCAGCAGTTTGTGTGGCTGATACACTCCTTATGTTTCAAGCAAATGGCAATGTTGAAGCATAGCATGCCCTTAGTTTGGTGAAGGAAGACTACACTCAGTCAGGGGATACAGCCATGCTCAGTCAAGGAGCTCATCAATTAGAGTCAAGGGGATTGGTCACGGTCATTCAGGCACTTGGTCCCATCAGAGACTGGGATCTACTTTCTTGTAGTCTGTGAACTGGGCCACCATCAGTCCTGCAGGTCAACTGTAAGCAATATGATTACTGCACAGGGTGCGGTAGAGACATCGGTCTGGGGAATGGGCCAGTTTTTCCTACACTGAGGCAGACAGGGGACTGAGCATCATTGAAGTGGGTGGAAGAGCAGTTGATAGTAAAACATGAGCAGCAGAGGTGGTGTGATGGTCCCTGTGAGTGAGTAGGAACTGCAGAGGGCAGGGAAGGTTAGTCATCTGGGAGAATGAGGTGGGTGAGAAAGACGTTGAGTGGACATGATGCATACAATACTGAGAGGTGTAGTCCGTATAGTTCAGTGAGATGCTGTGGCAGAGTTAGTGATCGGTGACTCTCTAAGTGTGAGGTGGCAGAAAGCAGATAGTGGCACTTGGTCAAGTGGACTGCGTAAGATCGCTGACATTCTGCCTGCACTGCTGGGTGTTCCTTTTCACTCAGAACACAACACTGGCCCAGGCATTAAATTGTGTCCAGCCTGGACTATACCTGGAGATGTTGCCTCATGCAGCCAACTGGAAGAAATCATCTACCTCTCCACCATCACCTCTGGGTCCCTGTCTGCGAAGCAGGGAGCTGGCTTTCCTTTGCTTTAGGCCATACGCTCGATAACACAGTGTGATGGTCAGTTCCTAGATTATAGCAGGGCTTTAAATGCAGCACTGAAAGATGTGAAAGCCAGTGGCAAGCATGTCCACTTCTCAGGCCATACGTTTCACTGAGGAAGGCATCAAACAGCCTGGTTGCTTAATCAATGAGGTGAAGAGTGAAAGTCTGAGTGAGAAAAGTAACTTTGAGCCATGGCAGACCGAATACCATTATTCTCACTCAACAAAACTTTAACAGCAAATGGGAAAATTCAGCTTGTGAAATCAGCTGGAAGCCAACGCAACCAAAATTGCAGGGAACCAGAGCCATAACTGAGCAGACATCCATCCCTACTCTGTCTTATTGTGCACTTGTAGAAAATCACGACCCCAGGTACCCTGCAGGGAAACTCCATCACAATAAATAAACTGAAAAAGTGGACTCTGAACACCATCAAAAAATAGAATGCAAACAATGTAATTGAGCTCTGAAATCCATTAGAAACTTAAGCCAGTCTTTAATTTACATAAATCAGCAGTAAGCAATAAATACTTCAAGTGCATTAGTTCATAAACATTTGACTTTACAGAATGGAAATTAAGAGTTAGTAATCTGAAACAGAAACGGAAATTGCAGGAGATACTAAGCAGGTGTGGCAGCATGAGTGGGGAGAAAGCAGAGTTAACATTTTGACCCCAGCGACTCTTCATTAGAACATTCTATAAAATTTATCCAAATACTTTTTATATTCATTATGTTTGTTAAGTTTTATTGAAACTCGCAAAACTTGTGAATCTGTTATAGTTTTCACAATCATTTTCTGAAGAATACTTACTTGCAAGCAACAGAATATTTCCATATTTTTATATCAGCTTGTTATACCTAACACTGACCTGTTTAATTACTATCTTCCAAAATGTCAGCATAAACAACAAAGTAGATGCAGAATGCTGAAAATATATTGCTCAGACTTTGGCTTAAAAAACAGTGGAATGAATACCGCACTTCAGTTAATCCAATTACACTGGCCGAGATTTTCCAGTCAGGTTTAGAGGTCGGGATCTCGGGGAGGGGTGTGGGGTTTAGGTGGTGTGAGGTGGGGTAGACCAGTGTTGGGGGTAAGTGGATGCCAGGGTCAGGTTACTTTATTGCAAGAGCTGCATGGTCCGAAAAGGATCAGTTTGAGAAGGCCTCAAAGAAAGAAGATGATATCCACTGAAAGGAGAATGCATACTCTAAAACTAAAGGTCCTTCATTTGTGGCTGTTTACTCCAGATAAACCGCCAAACCAGGCTGAACCAGCATGATAGTTATGTCTTGCACCTTAGATAGAATTATGTTTCATTTTGGAAAATCACATCACAATGCTGTGCTCCTCCTCCTGGCTTACAAGCAGACATTACAGTGAGAACCCACACTGAAAGTAGTGCAGTGTTGGTCTGAGACAAAGGAAGGGTTTCTATGTGATTGCTTAGAGTTGGTGGACTAGTTTTCAAGGATTTAGCGACCAACCTAAACCAATATGTCACCACCGTCACAGACCTCATCAGTAGGCATGTAGAAGTCTGCTTCCTGAAGAAGTTAATCTGAATGTTCCCCAACCGGAAACCATGGATGAACTGGGAGATCCACTCCCCACTGAAGTCCAGGTCTGAGAGCTTCAAGTTGGGCGACTCTGACCTTTACAGAAATGCAGGTATGACCTTAACACGGCTACCAGAGATACCAAGAGGCTATACCAAACTAAGCTTGAGACCCAGACTAACCACATGGACACCTGCCTTTCGTGGCAAGGATTACATGACATAACAGGTTACAAAGTGAAGTCGACCAGAATTGCAGACAACAATGCATCCTTCCCCAGTGATCTCAATGCATTCTATACTCACTTTGAACAGAAGGTCAGTGAATTAATGTCACCTGTCCCAACATCCTCAGATGCATCTGTGCCTACAGTCACCTCTGCAGACGTTATTCCAGCCTGCTTGAGAGTGAACTCACAGAAAGCGACTGGCCGGGATAGAGTCCCCGGCCATGCACTCAGATCCTGTGCAGCCCAGCTGACATCTTTAATCTCTCCTTACTATGATCTGAAGGTCCCTTGTGTTCCCACCAGTGCCAAAGTAAAATGATGTAGCGTGCCTCAATGACCACCGCCCGTTGGCACTGACCTCCATAATTATGAAGTACTTGGAGAGGTTAGTCATAGCTCACATCAACTCCAGCCTACCAGACTGCCTTTATCCTTTGCAATTTGCCTCCCGCCACACAGGTCCACAGCAAATACCATCTCCTTCGCCTTATACTCACTCCTGGAACATTTGGATAACAAGGAAACCTACATCAAGCTCCTACTTATTGACTACAGCTCCCCGTTCAACATCATAATTCCAATCAAACTAATTTCCACAGTCCAAGACCTAGGTCACAGGTCACCCCGTATAACTGGTTCCTTGACTTTCTGACCCCAATCTGTAAGAATAGACCAGAACATCTGTTCCACAGTAATCCTCAACACCAGTGCCCCATAAGGCTGTGTACACAGATCCCTACTATACTCCTTAACATTCATGGCTGCGGGGACAAATTCCACCCTAACTTCATTTAAAATTTGCTGATGATACCACTTTTGTAGGTCGGATTTCAAACAAGGATGAGACAGAGCACAGGAAAGAGATTGAGTGCTTAGTGACATGGTGTAAAGACAACAATTTCTCAGTCAATGCCAGCAAAATGAAGGAGCCAATCATTGACTTCAAGAAGTGGAGTGGAGGGCACATCCCTGTCGTATCAATGGTGCTGAGGTGGAAATGGTCAACAGTGTCAGCTTCCTGGGAGTGACGATCGCCAACAATCTGTCCTAGTCCACCCATGTCGGTTCGATGGTCAAGAAAGCACAGCAACGCTTCTACTTCCTCAGGAGGCTAAGGAAATTCAGCATATCCACAATGACAGTTACCAATTTTCATAAATGCACCTTGGAAAGCATCTTATCTGGATGTATCACCAGTGTCACATTGCAACTGCTGATCCCAAGACTGCAAGAAACTGTAGAGAGTCGTGGACACAGCCCACTCCATCACGCAAATTAGCCTTCATCTGTTGACTTCGTCTATACTTTCGACTGTCTCACGGAAGCAACTAACATAAACAAAGACCCTTCCCACCCACAGATTGGGTGCCACTCAGTTAGATCGGAATAAAACTGTGCAATGGCTAAACACACAAAACAGATCTGTAGGTTTTATCATTTCACAAATAGATGTGTCAAAATTCATTGACTGTTTTGACTATTTTTATTTTGGGCCGTGGTTAACAGGCTCAATATTATAGAAACTGTCAATGGGAGAATGCTGGAGAAGATGGGACAGGAGTTGGCAGTTGGGAAGGGCAGGATGAATGGGCTTATGTCTAGGATGGTGTAACAACAGAGTACATTTTTTTAAACATGACTCCTGTCTACTACCTTACACATTACTTGTACCTTCTTATTTGGAAGCACCGTAGTGTGATTAATCACAACACTCTAGAGATCAGCTGAAAGCCACACTACAGTTTGGAAATCAAGACGTTCCAGCAAATTGTTCTATTTGCTATTCATACGGTAATTAATCAATTTCACAAAAATATCAATCCAATGAATATATAGTTATTATTTTTCCATGATATTTATTTGATTTAAAATAGCCTGTGACACTTTTGACAGTTATTACATATCTACTTAATAATTGTGTACTTTGTGACCGAGCATTCAACCGTTGATTCATGTAATTGTCGGAGCACAGATGGAGGATACTGTGTCCATGCTGTGTCTCTATAAAAGCAACTAATCAAGTCCCACTCCTCACCCTTTCCCCTCTAGTCCTGTCATTTTTTTTTCACCTCAGATCATCCAATTCTCTTTCAAACAGTTCATTTGAATCTGCCTCAACCAGACATTCAGCAGAATCAGTCTGTTTGCATGGACACTCCGAGAATCATCTAATCTTTTTCCTTGCACCATCCCTCATCCACTTTGAATAACATCAACTAGCATGACCATCTGCTTGTTTCTCCCCTCAGGCAGCAACAGCAGCTGCTACCACCTGCTATTGTTTCAGATGTTTCAGAATAGACAGCACCCAGCCTCACAGCTTCGCCATGCCGCCATGTATATGCTCATCGGCCCTCTCTGGGATGGCAGGAGATCCTGGTTCCAATGGTGGGGGGCCTCCTGACTGACCAAGGCATCCTGCACGGAGATTAGCAATCATGCAGTCGACAAGTAAAAACTGAGTTCAGTGCAGAAAAAGACTCAATTGACATCTTGTGCTTAGTAAGTTTAAGTGATAAGTTATGTCACTCTCAAACAGCACTTACGATTGAGTCAGGCAATTTAAATGTGTGAGTGGAGAGAGTTGCCAGGCAGGAACTTGAGTGGTAGGCCTCAGTACCGGATGGAACATGTGTACTGTAGTGGAATAAGTGAAAGCTGTACCGTTTGCAGGAGAGTGTGTGTATTGAACACTTACTGAAGAGGTGGCAGCAGCTGTCATAAACCTAAATAAAAATTAAAAGAAATACGGATGCTGTAAACCAGGAACAAAAACAAAGTTGCTGGAGAAGCTCAGCAGGTCTGGCAGCATTTGTGAAGAAAAAATAAGAGTTAACACTTCGGGTCCAGTGACCCTTCCTCAGAACCTGGCTCGGTTAGTATCACATTGAAATTACACTCTTTCTGCCTGCATGGACAGGTGGATGTGTAACACTAGGCAGGAGGCAGTAATAGGGGGATGTGACTCAGAAATCAGAATCCTGACTTCCCTCATAATGAAAGCTGAGGAATTGGTAGGGGAGGACGGTGACTGATCTTGTGCTAAGTGAGATGCTGAAGTTTCAGGACATCAAAGTGATAAGGTTTCTAGCGTGGTGTTCAGACAAGATATAGATGTGTTGTACTCTTGGGAAAAGGAAATGTACAGAATCATCAGTTCACCAGTACAGTATGTAAAACCACAATTGATAGCAAAAGAAGCCTGGAGTGAGCCCGACTCTACCTCTGAGGTTGATAAAACAGGCCAGTCAAAAGATAAAATGTCACATCATTTCTCTGTACCTTTCACCAATTAGGAGGCAGTCACCTCGGTAGTTACAGTTTCATGACCAGTACTTGCTGGGCTTATTCTTTGACACTTTTTTGAACAAATGAGTGACATTTGTATCTCCTAGACACCCAGGTACTAATCTCATATTTGAAGAAGGTTAGAAAATTATAGCCAGTGTCTCATTCATTTCCACATTTACTTCCCTCAGTATCCCAGGATGCATCTCATCTGGTCCTGGTGACCTCTCAAATTTAATTCCAGACAACGTTCTTACATCTCCTCTGTATCAATTTTTAGCCAGTTCAGTGTCTCAACTACCCCCTTCTTTGATCTGGGTGCATCTTCTTCCTTCGTAAAGATGGCTGCACATTTCTCATTTTATATGACAGTCATATCCCCTGTCTAAGAGATAAAAGGTACTGCAGATGCTGGAGAATCCAAGATAACAAGTATGGGGCTGGATGAACACAGCAGGTCAACAGCATCATAGGAGCAGGAAAGCTTGATATCCCCTGTCTAAATCCCTTTTACTTCCCTAATCAGTCTCAATCTTCCTTTTCACATGCATTGAATATTTAAATGCCTAAAACTTTTGGTTCCCTTTGAAGTTAGCTGCTAGGCTCTACTCTTAAATCTCTCTTTGCTCTTATTTCCGTTTTTGCTTCCTCTTTAAACTTTCCATACTAGGGCTGATTCTCAATAGCATTATCAACATAACATCCTGTCATCTGCACTTCTTTCTCGCCTTCATCCTAACTATTGGGTTGGATGTCAGCAGCCACAACGTTCGCCACTTCCCTGAGTAAAAAGTCAGTCAACAGCCTGTCCACAAAATAAGCGTGTAATTTCACATTCAGGACGTCTGCTCTCATCTGGAGCAGCCCCACAGCAGACAGCTGCCAGGTTTGAGTGGCCACCAGTTGTACTCCAGGTAGCCCCTGAAGAAGAGATTTATGGAGGCTCGATTGGACAGAATCTAGAATACCGGGCTGGGGAGTCAGGGTGGCAGGCCCCAGAAATGGAGAGGGTGAGGGAGGTGCCCAGAGTGAAAAAGCAGTAAGAGATAGTAATACTTGGAAATGAATGTACTGGTCACACAGGAGTCTTGCTCTGAGGTATACAGATCAAGTCAGACATGTCGGTGTCTGTCATTTGCCAGTTTTATTGCCTTTTCCTTCTTAATAGGGAGGAAGGTGTAAGAGGTCAAGAATTGGAAGGAGCACTAAAGACAGTTATGACCTTAGAGAGAGTAATTCTCTGCAAAAGAATGGCCGTCCCACTCGCTGCCCGATGCTAGCTCACCCAGTACAAGCTGTCAGATTACCTGCTTGGCCAGACCCTCCTCTGTCATGGGTAAAATTGCAGCACTGAGGTGCAATTAAATATTGAAGCAGTCAATAATTTATCATATAGACCCTCAATAGGTTCAACGGGGAGAGAACAGCCTGATACCTCTACCAAGCCCTGCAATATGGGAGACAGGATAGGGATGGGCAGAGGTGACAGATACACCCTATGTGGTATTGTACAAGTCTACCTTTAAATACACTGGCAGAGGAGTGTAAAACCCATTTCTCCATTTCCTTCATCAGCCGAGGAGCTTTGGACTTACTTGTTACACTATTCCCCTTATTATTAGAATGTGATGTCCTATCAAAATCGTCTCCAAATCAGCCTCTTTTCCTTTACAGTTTTGCTTGGTCAAACCTGTGCTCCCCCTATTGAAGTTGTTCCAGCCTAATTATTTTTAATCTGGACCTTTCCTTGAACTTTCCATAACTAACTTAAACCTTATGGTATTAAGATCATTGTCCCCAAACTGGTCCCCTACTAACACTTCCCACTGTCCCACACCATTCCCCAAAAGCAAATCCAGCAATGTCTCCTTTCACATTGGGTATGGAACATGCTGATTAAAAAAAAATCCATCCAATGTACTTCATAAACTCTTTCCCATTCCTGCCCCAACAGTATTTCTATCCCTACTTATTTCTATCCTGTTTCTAGGACAACTAAATGTTCCCATTATAACTATAACTATACAAAAACTCTTACACCTCTTTATATGTTCCTTGCAATTTTGTTCCTTTATTTCCTTTTCACTAGTCTATAGGTGGCCAATAGAGTATACCCAGTAATGTAATGGTACTCTTATTTGTAATTTTTTGTTAAATATAAAAGAAATATAAATTTGAACATAAAATTGTACTGGAGTTTTAACTGCAAACCAGTAAGGGATGCTGTTACTCCTTTCAAACATGCGAGTAGTTCATGGTAACATCCTACTTTTGACCAAGTTTATTTGAATGGAATATTCATTAGAAGCCAGGTCTTTCCAAATGTATTTCCTTAAAATAACTGATGCATTGCTATTAAATTTCTTACATTTATGAAGGTGAAACAAGGTATAGATGCACTTACATGGAACTGGCACGAACATGTCAAGTCATCCCCAATTTCCTTACACACACCATCAAATTTACATGTGGTCTCATCGCACATCTTGAAATCATTTTCTCGTTCATTGAACTCTGTGAAGCAAAAATATTCAAACAGACGATTTCAGAAAATAATAAAGAAATGCATGATTTCATTTAATAATATGCATTTATTAATACATTAATGCATTTATTAATCAACCACATGTGAAAGGCAGTCAGTTATAGATTAAAATGATTTGTAATAGCAAGTGTTATCTGCAAAGAGCAGTCTACAAGGACTTGCCATGATCTTAATGCTTCAAATTTGTCACACTACATATGGTGATGGGTCAAAATTTTGTTGTCATTCCTTAGGAATAAAATTTCTTGGTTCCACCATTCAGTGAGATCACAGATGAGTTATGACCTACACCCAGAAGACCCACTTTTCTCCCACATTCCCCGCAATCTTTGCTGATTTTTTTTT
This sequence comes from Ginglymostoma cirratum, assembly GCA_024137785.1. NCBI lineage: Eukaryota > Metazoa > Chordata > Chondrichthyes > Orectolobiformes > Ginglymostomatidae > Ginglymostoma > Ginglymostoma cirratum. The sequence continues at coordinate 60,218,824 of JAHRHZ010000013.1, forward strand.
GTTGGCTCACCAGTCTCTGTTTTAAAATTAACAGTTGGGGCCTGGTTCACTCCTTTCCTTATGTGCCTTATGTTCACAGTTCACCTTCAAATACCAGCTTCAATCTGCCGTTTCATACACCAAGAGTGCAATTATTTCCAAATGGAGTTTTAAGTTGCTATTTTTCAGTCTAACATATTGAAGCTGTAAAATTTATTAAGTAAAATAACTTTGACATGTTGTGTCAAAACTTTAAACAACATACAAAGAATTTAACTGAACAATGAATCATTATTATGTGGAATCCCCAACTTGTCCCTTCAACTTTGATATGCCTGATGTTTAATTTAAAAGTGAATGAATGGAAAATTATTGGCAGTGCACTAGTAACTACCTAAGAAGGCTGGTGCTCAAGGTATCCCAGTGGGAATGCAATTTCATAAAATCAGTTCTATAATATTCAATTATATCCATCCATTAGAACATCAAATAATCCACATTATTAATATTCCCTATTTTCTCACTTCCAGTACATTGCTGAGGGAATGTAATACTTTTGTAGATGTCACATTGTGGACAAGACTTCACAATGAATCCTTAAACAGAGGTGAAATACTGTGGAAAGTGGAAATTTGAAACAAGCTCAGAAATAGCTTGAGAAACACATCAGTTCTGACAGCATCTGTGAACAGCAAATCAGAGTTAATATCCTGAGTCTGGTATGACTTCTTTAAAACTGAGCTCAGTTTCACAAGCATGTTCTATGTTTTACACTGAGCCCATGTCTTCATGGCCATTGCCTCCTCGTTCCTTTACTATGACCTCTGCATCCAGGAGCACCAAAGGACTACCTTGGTTCCTGGAAAGCTGCTTTTCCTTATTGCTTCAGTCCACCTCGAACAGATAAATCCGTACAGACCACCAGCCACTCAGCCTACAGCTGCCAAATTTCCCTTGCACTTTTATAAATGAGCTACTCTCCAAGTCCCACACTTTCAATCAGTACTCCCAATCCAGGAGTACGAGCTTATGTTCCTGTTGTGGATCCTCTTTCTTGTGGAGGATGTAATGTCTGCCACTTTAGTAAAGGATTTCCTGCTGTACAGTCACTTTGTGCTTCTTGGATAAATTTAAATGTTATCTTTAATAACACTCAACTGCCTCTTTAATGAGTCTAATTGCCTTCCCACTTCTCCCAGGTGGGTAGCCTTCCTCCCTGTCTTCTGGCTGTAGGTCATGGCTGAGGTTATATCACCGATCTTTGCAATACCCCATTGGCAACAGCCTGCCAACTTGAAAATGACCCATTTATTTCTAATGTGTTTTCCCTCCTTGTCTCTATCTATGCTATTACATTACGATCAACCCCATGAGCTCCTATATTATGCAACAAATGTTTAGAGGCACCTTATCAAACGCCTCTTGAAAATCCAAACATACTATATGTGCTATTTCTCCTATCTTCACCCTGATGGCTACATCCTTAAAAGCTGTAATGGATTGTCAAACACAGTTTCTCGTCATCAATTAATGCTTATGGCATTAATAGTATTATAATTTTCTCAGTGCCCTGTTATCACTAGTTTAATACACATAGCCTTGTTGGTAGCGCAGAATTTTGGTATCGCTGAACAAAGACAGTTTGTCGAAGCTTAGCTTTTCATCATGCACTCATTAGGACAATCATAAGAATATAAATTCATTGAGAAAACTAGCTGTAGAAGAGTGTGCTGAATGGTTGGTGAGTGGACTCCAATTGGTAAAAACACTGCCATGGAGAATGCACCCATTAATGCTGATTGACAGTTAACTGCCAAGTTGTGTTTCAATTTTAAACCAAGCAAGTTGACTCTGATTGGTCAGGGGTTTGCCTTGAGAAATGAACCTACAAATAAAGGAAGAATATTGGCAGTGTCATTTCACCCATTCTGGCTGGTGCAGGCGTTTTAGAGCAGCATGTCAAAGGAAAGAAGCCTTACATTCAGCTGAACAGTAGCACAGATACTAATAGAGCAGTGAAAGAGATACAAGCAGGTTCTCTTTCCTACAAATGATACAAAGAACCTGCTGTGAAGATTGGAAATCCAAACTTACCAGAATGCTCATTAATAATACAAATATCCCTACATAGTAAATTTGTCTCTGCTATATTGGAGATTTGGTATCAATTAGGAAGATGGGCATGGTGCCATTTAACTGCTGGGTCATGTAATATATTTTACGCCTCTGCCCCCACTAATCCTTTGTGCTTTAAGCTGCAATTACAGTGAAAGTGGAAATTACCAACTGGTATTTGGAATAATCAGACCTGAGTAGAAATTTAATTTTTTTATTCAACCTTTAGTCTAATTGTTGGGCTTGCTCTGTCGGTATAATATGTAATCCATAAATAAAATGTGCATACTTTACTCCATGATGCTTTTTATTTGCTTTTCTTTCTCTTGTGCCAGTCCAAACTGATGAGAAAAGTTCAAGTCTAGGGCTCAGTTCCAAACAGTTCCAGCAGCAGCTGTGCCTTTCTCTACCACTGCCAACTTTGTTTTCACATAATTGCACTTTCAAATGTGTAAAGAATTGAATCATTTAACAGTAACGGAAAATACATCATTCAACCAAGCTGAATACATATATACAAGATATGGATTTGTGCCAGAATAGAATGAGGGTCAAGATAAAAACAAGTATGTCTCGACAATTAATAATATGATGTCAACTCAATAAGACACAAATATTGGGTAACTTTACCTCATGAGGATATCACCTAAACTGCTAGAAGCATTACTTTATTGCTATCTAAATATTAATTAAGTATAACAACAACTTTTTTTGGAAATAAGTCCTCCACCTTTGTTTCCTTTACTGAAGACATGATTCCGAGGTGTGATTCCAAAAGCACTTGCAAATCCCAGCTTCTGTAATCTAATTGTGGGCTTTGCAAATGTGAGCCCAGATCATTACTTGGCCAAAAAGAGAAATGCCCTCCAACAGCACTTGGACTTTCCAGTCAGAATCACTCTATAGTGATTAGATATGGAAAGCCCAAATGATTTCAACCTCTCATTCCTTAACCAACTATTTTCAATCAGTTCTGAAGAAGGGTGACTGGACTTGAAATGTTGACTCTGCTTCCTCTTCACAGACGCTACCAGACCTGCTGTGTTTCTCCAGCTATTTTTTTTTGAGCCAACAGAACTGAAGCTGTTCATCAAAACCTCCTGCTCCTGAGTTCAGGAAGGACCATTCAGCACAGACCAGTGTTTGAATCTGGATGCTTCCTCATCAATATTTGGTGGAATTATTCAGTGACCTGTGCAATACTACACCACAATTAGTCAGTATCTTCTGGAGAATGAGGAGAAAGGAAAGAAATTGGAGATTCAGAAAAGAAAAGACAAAAAATTTACCCAGGTTTTACCACTGTAACTTAAGAGGGAAATTAGTCGAACCTCCTAGGGAGGAGATTATGCGTGGTAACTTAAAAGCAAAATACGATGCTGAAATCTGAAAAAGCCTGAAGGGCTAGAAATATTCAGCAGATGTACCAATATGGGAAAAGAAAAACAGAGTCAACATTTCAAGTTGAATATGACAATTCTATTTCTCAATAACATATTTATGATAATAGTTTAATTATCAATCAAATGATTTAATTATGGAAGCATCTCACTTAAAAAGTCACTGTAAACCTACATGGATGCTCACAGCATCCTGCTTTGCATCGCCATGCCTTTTACACCTTTTTTTTCCCAATCAGCCAGAAATACCAGGCTCACAGTGCTGTTATACTGTCATGCCATTTAGCACAGACACAGATGGAGCTGGTCATGATTATGTCAGTAGTTCTCAAGTTAAGGGACACTGCCTCAGTCAGGGAGTCCCAGTACAGGAAATTAATGGCAGCCTCTGATACCAGTCCAGGGACTTGGATACGGTCAGTCAACCATTTGGTATTGTTAGGGTCAGGATCCTCTCCTTGTAAGTGTGAGGAGCAGAAGGTCAGTCAGCCTACCACCTTTCTTGACTATTTCTGCCCCATGTGGGCTGTTCTCCTCCTGGATTTAGGAAGAGAAGTGTATTAAGGGAGATGAAAGCGGATGGCATAGCTGTTACTTTTGGAGGAGGTGAGGTAAAAATGAGGAGATGCCCTGAGTAAATGAGCAGCACAGAGTGCAAGGATGGTTAGTGGCACAGGAGTTGATGTGGGTGACAGCGACTGAAGGAAGATGTTGCATTTAACAGTGAAGGAGCTAGAACATGAGCATTGGTGGGAGGTGAACGTAGTAGCAGAGATAAACAGTCAGTGTGAGGTATCAGAGATAATGTTGGCAATTACACTGGGGGATTAGAGAAAGCCATTGACCTTATCCATATACTGCTGTGATGTACACTTTGGATGGTGGAGACCACATTAACCCAGCTGGCAAACCTTGGTCCAGGTTGGTTTGTTCTGGTGTTGTGAACTCGTCTGTCATGGGGAAGAGGGCATCTCTCCTCCATGCCACCCCTTCCAGCAGGATCTCTAATTTCCCCTTGTTTACCAAGTCTGGGGCAAATTTCAGGAACCATCTTGGGCAGCTCTGGACTGACAGTGCCTGTCCAGATGCACAGTGGCCATTTATATATTAGTGCCAGTACTAGGGATGCCAGTCCATTCTGAGATATCTCAGCATTGGTAATTTGTTGTGTCTAGAGAGAGTGACAAAACGGGGCTAGGATCAGTTGTGAGGGATGGCATAGTGATAGGGTAGGTAGTTAATGAGACAAGTTTGGTAAGATACAATAAGTGACCTTACTGGACCTTGCAGAGAGAAACCTGCCATGGAATTCAACTAAATTGACATTTAGCCATAAAAACATAGGGCTTAGCCAATAGTTTTTGTTTCACTTCTTGTTACCCCTGTCACTGAAAGAAGTAAAGGTAATGTTTTCACCTCTGTTTTTACTTTTAGTTTACAAAATAACAGACTAAGAAATAACCTACAGATTTCAACAAAACTTGGCACGAAGTTAGGATTGACCCAAGGAAGAATTCATGGTAAACTTGTAGCTGCAAATCATGGAAATATTTAAAAGGCACCACTTACGTTGGGAGGTAGGGTTAATTAACATTTTCATTTAGACAGTTTTGTGTTATTTTATTTAAATTGCTGTTGATTGCTTGAGATTGTTGTACATTGTGCCAGAAATTGCACAATCAACAAGATGTCAGCAGTGTTTTCAAAGCAGGTTATTAGATTGGCCTGAGCGCTCCTCATAGACGCCAAAGCTCTGAATCAAAAGACTTTTTCCTCAGTTTTGTCACTAGAGTCCAACAAATGGAAAACAAAAAGCCTCAAGGAACAGCTGTGTAATTGAATTCACATGGCGTGGTAGAGATATGTATTCCCTTCACTTGTTGATTGCAGAACAGAATAAAAACATTCTAAAATAGTGATCTTCCAATGAAATTAATTGTTAATAAATTGAAACCCACATATATGAATAGGAAGGGTTTAGAGGGATATGGGCCAACTGCTGGAAAATGAGACTAGATTAATTTAGGATATCTAGTCGGCATGGATGAGTTGGACTGAAGTTTCTGTTTCCGTGCTGAGCATCTCTATGACTACTTAAAATCAATAAAAAAGTCAAGAAGATATTTACTCCTAAAATGTTACTTACCTGAAACATAACATTTTTACTTAAAGAACACGTATACTACATATATAATGGCCGAAGCTATTTGAAAAACAGGCTATAGTCTTATCAGTTTCGGAAGTACTAGATTACCATCTTTATAACAATAAATACTCTAATTGACAACACTTTCTCGGCAATAGTGAGTGAAGCAATACTGACTTTGCAAAACTGCTACATTGGTCTCATAGTAGACTGGTACATGACTAATTCGACCTGCTTTATTTCAATGAAGTAAAGTGTAGCATATTTATATATAAAGCTGAATTGCTCATAAATATCACAGTCAACATCAACAAAAGGATACAGAACATCAGAGGGTACAGCTGATCCAATAATAACTAAGGAGTTTAGCAAGATCTTCAGTTTAGTAAGTACAAAGAAAATTCTACTCCGCATAAAAATGCAAATCACTTTTGCCGGTTGTGGATGACCTTCAGGAGATTAGGTAATATCCATGCACGGGTAAACAGAATATAATCTGAGGTTTTGAATCAGTTTTGATATCTTTATGGTTTAAAGGAAAGTAATTTACAAATCCCTTCTTCAAGTATGATATGTTGATTCCTTTAGAGGAAATCTCTCGGGGTGAGAGTAAAGGAAAAGGCAGAGCCAGTTAATCAGACTGTCTTAATCTCCATGACAATAAAACTGCATGAGTTCATCATGTTTGTGTAGGAGGTGGGAGTACAGGAAACTGCACTGGGGGGTTTAGGGTTTGTCATACAGAAAAGAAGACCTGGGTTATCCTTTGAACCCAGAGTAGTCCTGGAAAGTGAACAGTTTAGGCAGACATGAAGAGGAGCAAAAAGTGTTTTATGTGGTTCCAGCCAGACCCTGGTAGTGAATGGCTAAGCTATATCTTATGCTTTCCTTTAATAATCATGTAAACATCATTTTTTAAACAGAGCCTCTTCCAGTTTTCTTTTCATTCTCCTTGAACCTTTAACAGCTAAACCAGCAGGTCAGGCAACGTGTTCTGATTCACCATCAATGTAGCAGGGTGAACATACATAATCCACTTCTAATATATTCTTATTTGCTTCATTCATTGCTCATTACCAGCTGAGAAGTCCTGTTCTTTTATGCCAGAGCATGCTGGTACATTCTGCATTAACCAATAGTTTTATCATTTTATATTGGAGAAGAGGCTGTTTAGGTGAATTGGTTTTACAATAAGTGAAAAGTATTGTCAATATGTGTCACAGTTAATAGTTAAAAATGCATCCTGTTATTTGGCAGACAACTGCTGGAACATGGGCCGACTGCCCAAGGAGACTTCAGGGGAAATCCAGACCAGTTTGAGTGCAAAATATTGTTTGAATAGAAATGGTGATCTACCCATTCTAGTGAGCATTTCAGTTCACTCATCAATTTGCCCAGGCTGCCTGTCTGACAGCAAGTTATATCAGACAGGAGAGGGGTACAGACCAGGGGCCAGCAGCCTTGATTATTTTTGTAGAGTATGATTGACCCTGATTGTTCCTCCTGGCCCAGAAAAAAAATCTACTTTCCCCATTGATTATTGAAGGTCTCTGATCCTTGGCCAACAGGTTCAATGGAGAACATTCTATCCTCCAAATCACCCGGGCGCTATCTATTTAATAAAAGATCAATTTAACAAGGATATGACTTCCTCAATTGCACCAGATATTGCTCTGCCCAGCAGCAAAGAAGGAATAGCTCCTCAACAGCAACAGGGTGGCTGTAGGACAGCAAACTAGTGCCATGCATGTCAGTATGATTTTTAACTCCTATATCATGATAGACAAAGGTAAAACCTCTCTCAAAATTGTTGAAAATAATGCTATACCTTAGTAAGGTCTAGAAATAAAAATTGATCAATCAGCGCAGCAGACATGGAATGATAAAGTTTGGGAGAAGACCAAATCAAGAGGGTTTAATTCAGAAATTTTGACACAAGTTACTTAATAATTACTGAAAAATGGACATTGTGTCAAAGTTTCCATCTTGCATTCATCAGGACAATTTGTAAGAAATGCCGAAACAAAGGAAAAACAAATCTATACTGTATGAACGGAGAGTGCTGATTGATTGGCAAGCAGACCCTGATTTACAAAGACATTGTCATGGAGATTGTAGCAACTAGATAATGACTGACAGTTAACTGCCAAACTTGGTTTAAATTGTAAAGCGAGCAATTTGATCCTGCTTCGTCAAGGTCTGAGTAGCGAAACCATCATAAATTGATGGTCAGCAAAGCTTGCAGTATGGCATACTGTCACTTATTAGAAACTACAAACCTTATTACACAGTGTGATGGAAGGTCTGCCATCTATAGCTTCATCAGTTTTAGAATGTGAATATTTTAGAAAGAGATGTAGATACATGTGGGTTAGTGCTATGAAAGTGTTTTTTTAAAGATCAGAAAATCAAGAGACGCAAACTTATCGAAAAATGCAAGGCTCTGTGGGGTGTAACAAGCTAGATTTAGAATGTTTCCCCTTGTTGAAGAAGCTAAGACCAGACAGCATAATCCCTGAATAAGGTGTCACACATTTTAGACCAAGATGAGGAAGAATTTCTCCTCTCGGGGTTTGTCAATCTGTGGAATTTTTTTTTACCACAGAGGGCTGTTGAGGCTGGGTCATTTGGGATGAGATATACAGATGTTTTAATCAGTAAGGGAATCAAGTGTTTTGGAGAAAAGGCAGGAAAATAGAGCTGAGGATTATCAGAACAGCCATGATCTCATTGAATGGTAGAGCAGAACAGATAGGCTGAATAGCCTACTTCTGCTCGTATGTTTTTTGGTCTTATGGTCATTTTGGAACAGTAGCCTCCTAAATGCACCAGTTTCAAGAAGAGATAAGACCACAGTCAAATTGCGCAGAAACCCTTCTGCTGTTAATGAAGCAAAATGTCTATACTTTTGAGTTTATAACAGAGCAAACGGAACAAAGCCATTAGTTTTGTTTTCACTTCAGTTCAAAAACAAGTTAGTTCAGAAGGGAAAAGGTTTTCTCTTAACAAGAGTTTTATCCTGTTCCTTTTAGAGGAAGCAGGCACTGGAGGAGCAGTGTTGTTTTAGTTTGTAAGCTTTCAAGCCACAAAATTTGAGGTAAAAATCTCAATGCCAGAATTGAAGGCATTTAGGTCAAAGTTATGAAGATTTCACGTCACCTGACTTGAAAAAGGAATAATTAAACTGTCTCTACAGTTCAAAAAAACTAAATTGGAAGCAGTCCATTAAAGAATTGAGACAGGAGTATGATTTCTCTGGACTTAAGACTCTAACTGATGGTATTGGGAAACAAATTGAACTCTTATTTTGTTGTTTGTGTTAAGATCTTTTTAACTAATGTATATAAAGCTCGACTTCTTTGTTTTCTCTCTTTCGTTCAAGAAACTTACACGCTGTTGTTAAGGAACATCTGCAGCCTCAAATGACTATGTGTCAGTTACTAACTACTACATCAACAAATTAAGCAAAATAGTTAAACACATGAACATATAAACAAAGTCAGATTTTATTCTGAGATCCAGCTTGTCCTGTATTACCAGGAGCTACAATCATAACAGGGACCTCTTCTTTGTAGACAGGAAGAACTTGGGCACACATTGCATCTGTTTCAACTCAAAAACAAGATGAATTCCATTCTCTGCTTCAGTCAGCAATCTCCTCTTGTACAGTATAAATGTTTTTCTATTTCTTGTGAATTTTCTTGATGAATGAAAGATGAAAAGTTTCAACAAGGCATAGCTTTTTTTCAGCAATATTCAAGTCCTGCGCTACCAGCTATCAATTAATTATGGTAGATATAAAGTCAAAACTGTATTGTGCTTTTGAACAGTTTGACTATTACACAAGTCACATAATAATGCTCACATCAGCTGCAAAAGTAAGTAAGGTAAATTAAACTAAGTGTTCTTAAAATGAGCAGGTAATCTAAATCTGCATAAATTTGCAGCAGTAACTAGGTTTCGAAAAGAGGTTTCTGATTTATCGGCTCCAGTATCAACAGCTCCTGGAAATGTAAGTCCCTGATAACCCTGCGTTCCTGTCTCCAACCACAGGCACCAGGAAATCATGAATTTTTTGTAACTGAGAGTTCTGAATAATGAATTGGTAACCGACAGAGGTGCATTGGATAATTATCTTAGAGAAAACACAGATGGGAAGCTGTGTACAAATGCAAATTAGGACTTACGCCGACTGTAAACCTTGATTACAATGTTCATGTAGCGGTAAGGTTTTCAAACGCAAGCTACAAATATATAACACTTTCATCACAGCATTTAAATATGTTTGCAGTCTTATCTCTACCTACCACTGCAGTTTTAACCAGTGTTATAACCTCCTTGCAAATCTACACTCATTAATCTCTGACATCCCCACTCCTTTTACTCTACCACAGCCTTCAGAAACCTAGAAGTCCCTTTTTGAACTCATGGCCAACATTAAGACCTATGTTGAAACATAATTTTGACTGAGACGTTTTTACTCCTGATAATATATGTCCAGTTAGTGAGCCAACCATGACTCAGTTGGTAGCATGCTCATCTCTGAGTCAGGAAGTTTGGAATTCAAGTCAAAAAGAAGGCTGTGCAAAACTCTGGTTTGGTCTCAAATTACTGTGTCTCACTCTGGGCACCACATTTTAGGAAGGATGTGTATGCATTAGAAAGGTTACAGGAAAGACTTGTGGGAATGGTTCCAGGGATGAGGATAAATCAAGAACCTAGCAACAGTGAAAGCATGAAGCGTAAAGGATCTCAGAGGCAACGGTAAGTGATTATTTGGAGGGCAGGGGAAACGCCGCAAGAATACCACGAAAGCCACCCTAAACAAATGCAACATCTCCATTGACACGTAGGAATTGCTTACGCCAGAATGCACAAACTGGAGAAGTAGTTTCCATGAAGGTGCCAACCACTTTGAATGTCACTGTGTAGAGCACGTGGAGGGCAAGTGCAGGCATGTAAAGAGTGCACAGAATCCAGCGCATTTTACCCTCCTGCCTCAAACACTATCTGCTCCACCTGCGGCACAGTCTACAGCTTTAGGGTTGGGCCGGTCAGTCACCACAGAACACTCACCCTGCTGGAGTGGATACAAGTCCTCCTCTTCCCTGAGAGGACCGCCAAAACCATCACCATCTGAAGAGGAAAAATTTGTAGGGCTACAGAGAATAGGTAGGGAAATGGGACCATAGTTCTTGTGGAGAGCCAGCACTTATTTCTATCTTGTAATTATTCTGTGGTCTTAAGTCTTACTCCAGAACTTGAGAAAGAAAATCCATGCCGACCCTCTAGGGGAAGTGTTAAATTGTCAGATGTACGTCTCTTGATGAAACTTGAAGCCAAGGGCTTTCCCACCCTCTCTGGTGGGAAGATTCCATGACACTACTCTGAAGAGGAGAGAAGCTACCTGCGTGTCCTGACAAATCAACATCACCATAATGGATTATGTGGTCACATTGCTCCTTGTGAAACCTTGTAGTGAACAATTAGCAGTTGTATTTCAAAAGTACTTCAATGTTTATAAGGTGCTTAAGAAATCTGGTGGCTGTGAAATGCACTATGTAGATGCTCATAAATGCATTACATAAATGCAAGTTGTTATGTGAAACAATAGTATCATGGGTTGAGAATAAGAATGTAAAACTAATGTTTAACCACAATTTCAATGAGGTAATAACCCATTAAATATTTGCCAGCCATACTGTTAATGAAATCATACTGAATTCTTCTACCCACTATTTAAAGTAAATTTGGTAAAGTTATGTTAAACCTCTGGAGTTCCTTATACAACAACACAGTGGGAATATCTTTATGACACAGACCACAGAGATTCAAGGACAAGTCCTCCTCATCCCTGAGGGACTGCCAAAATCATCATCATCTGAAGAGGAAAGATCTGTAAGGCTACAGAGAAAGGTAGGGAAATGGATCCATAGTTCTTGTGGAGAACTCTAGGAACACTTGGGCTAGGTAACAAACAATGGCCTTGTCAATGGTGGGCATGAGCAAGAAAGGATTTTAATCAAACATTTGCTTAGTAATTTGCATTTTGTAAATAATAAAGCAGGGATTATCCAATGTGCTTTGGAAAGAGAAATAATATTTTGTTTGGGACACTTTATTGAGACATTTTCTTTGCCAGAAATTCCTTTAAAAAAATTAGGTTTATACTCAGTTGATCGGTTTTCGACTGAAGGTGTTGCAGTTTGAAGTCCCCCATCTGTGTTATAGATTATCTTCACACTTGTGTCTACTTTGTTGGAAGTGAGGTGTACTATTTCAGCGAGGAAAATGGAGAAGAGAGTGGGTGCAATAACATGGCTTTGTTTGACCCTAGTTTTTGCTGAGATAGTATTTATGGTGACCTTTCTGATCTTCAAAACATGTGAGAAAATCCTTCACTAAACACCAGGCTCATTCAGAAAGGTATAGAACACTTCAAGAGATTTTGTCAGGAGCCCCAAAGGCAAAGCTGAAGCATCGGAGGGAACACACTAACACTCCAACTATCTACCCAGATTATAAAGCAACATTATCCCACGTGGTTAAAATTGTATCAGAGATAATAGGTACTGCAGATGCTGGAGAATCCCAGATAACAAGGTGTGGAGCGTTGCTGCTTGGCCTGCTGTGTTCATCCAGCTCCACATCTTGTTAGCCCACGTGGTGACAGAATCAAAGGATCATCACTGGGTTTATCAGACATTTTATAGCCCATAGAGCCAGAGTAGAAGTAAATCATCCTCGATCCCAAGAGACTGCCAAGAATAGGTCATTATATTCTCCAATTCTTCTGTACTTCAATTATTTTCTTTGAGTTATTAAGGAAAATAGACATCATTATACAACACTGACAATGCTTTTCTCTCCTCGCTCCTGGTCAGACGCACGTAAAAAATCAGCTTTTTAGATTAGAAGAACCAGGGAGTCAGACTGCTAGTTAGACTATTGCCCGCACATATGAAAGAATTATTACCTGATCATCTCAACATAAAGATTGCCCCAAGGAGTGAACAATCACCTCACAATCAACGGGGCAACAACAGCAGTCTCATCTGCAACTCATTCGGGAATTGCAAATCTCATAGCCTGCAAAGAACTACAACTCCTAAATAGTGTGTACAATGTCAGGAAGGTCCAAAGATAGCAGTTGCAACTCTCACCTGCTAAGAAGAAATGCCGAATTGTAGCTTCACATGAATTGTGTAAGAAGCAATTACGCAGAAATAAATTAATGTTAGGACAAACTGAAATGATTAATGAGCTATGGTATAATAATGACAGAATGCTGTGAGCTGTATAGTGCAATTTAGAATTTCATTGTGATATTACATAATAAACTTAAACAAGTATTGTCTGATACCAACAAGTGTTTCACCTGTAATGGTAAACAGAATTGAAAACTTCTATATTAATCAGGGTGAGTGAATGCAGCAGAGAAGTCCTGGCACTGTTGTTGCAGAGTTGAGAACTACCAATGACATTTTTCTTCTATTACATGATGCATATTATCAAATAAAACCATTCCCTGAGGTGAGAAACCCTGTCAACAAATACATTCCTCTTGTCTGCTTAGAACAATTCTGCACATAGATTATTCCTGAAAGCAGCGTATACTGTAGGAAGTGCCATGTTTACATTACACTTTTTCTGTTTTTTGGTATTTTTGATGAAACAATTATATAGATAATGGTCATCCTTGACCATTATTCTGTCATTTTTGATGAGTATATAGTCTAATATTCTGTTGTTATATTCTATATTTTTGGTGCAAGCCTTTGTATCTTTCATATCTACATCCAATATTTAGCTTCTGTTCTCCCTTTTTTTGGTTCTATACCTCTGCATTTCTTTCTATTCCCAACACAATCTCTCCTTTTGTATTAACCTTTCCTTTCTCTTTTTTTCAGAATCCTGCCTTCTGTCCCTATCCGTCTATTACAGGCAGTCTCCAGCTTGGGGAGGCTTGGGGACCGCTTTGCAGAACACCTACACTCGGTTCGCACTAAACAACGGCACCTCCCAGTTGCGAACCATTTCAACTCCCCCTCCCATTCCTCAGATGACATGTCCATCCTGGGCCTCCTGCAGTGCCACAATGATGCCACCCGAAGGTTGCTGGAACAGCAACTCATATTCCGCTTGGGAACCTTGCAGCCCAATGGTATCAATGCGGATTTCACAAGCTTCAAAATCTCGCCTCCCCCTACCGCATCCCAAAACCAGCCCAGCTCATCCCCGCCTCCCTAACCTGTCCTTCCTCCCACCTATCCCCTCCTCACACCTCAAGCCCCACCCCCATCTCCTACCTACTAACCTCATCCCGCCCCCTTGACATGTCCGTCCTCCCTGGACTGACCTATCTCCTCCCTACCTCCCCACCTACACTCACACCTTTACTGGCTCCATCCCCGCCTCTTTGACCGGTCTGTCTCCTCTCCACCTATCCTCTCCTCTATCCATTTTCTATCTGCTCCCCCTCTCTCCCTATTTATTTCAGAACCCTCTTCCACTCCCCCATTTCTGAAGAAGGGTCCCAACCCAAAACGTCAGCTATCCTGCTCCTCTGATGCTGCTTGGCCTGATGTGTTCATCCAGCTCTACACCTTGTTATCTCAGATTCTCCAGCATCTGCAGTTCCTACTATCTCTGCTATCATTCTGGCTGTGTGGTCACAAGAGCAAGGGCCCAACAGTATGAAAATTTAGCATACGGTCCAATTTGTGTCTAATTCTTTTAAGACAATCTAGCTCCTTAAAGAGCATAAGACCATAAAACACAGAAGCGAAAGTAGGCCATTCAGCACATCAAGTCTGCTCCACCATCCAATGAGATGAAGGTCGATCTAATAATCTTCAACTCCACCTTCCTGCCTTTTCCCATAGCCTTGACTCTGCTTTTGATTAAAAATCTACCTGTCTCAGCCTTGAATATACTAATCAACACAGACTTGACATCCCTCCTGAGTAAAAATTTCCACAGCTTTACTAAAACCTTTGAGGATAGACACTCGTTATCGCTGTCTTAAATATGAGACCCCTTATGCTGAGATTATGGCCTCTGGTTCTAGACTCTTCCACAAGGGGAAACAACCTTTCCGCGTCTACCCTGTCAGGCCCTCTAAGAACATAATAACATCACCACTTTGTCTTCTAAATTCCAATGAGTACAGGCCCAACCTATGCAGCCTCTCCTCATAAGACAGTCCCTTCATACCTAGTGAAGCTTCTCTGGACTGTCTTGAAAGCAAGTATATTTTTCCTTAGATAAGAGGCCCCAAATTGGTCACAGTATTACCGCTTTAGTGATCACCTTTGTTAGAACCAGAGATAACATGAGCAACTGTGGTCAGACTAGAGCCTTGTATAGTTTTAGCAAAAGCTCCCTATAAAAGGAAAGACACACTGTAGTAGTCTAGTTTGACAGAATGTCACTTTTGAACACTGAAATTCTGGTCTGCTGCCAGGAGGAAGTCTCCATCTCGCAGCTTTTTTCAGCCTCAGTGAGTGATCCACACATGGACAGTTAATGGGAAATTGTGGACCCACCCATCTCATATGAATGAAAATTCTACCCCGGGTATCAATAACAGACTGTTGGGTGACAGTGGTCATTGTGTCATAGAATTAGGTTAGCTATCTAAAAAAGCATTTGAGACTAAAAATAATTAATTGAAGGTCTTTTCCTCTGGGTTAAGGATGGGCTGTTGCAGTAGATTGCTAACAAAACTAGAATGGAAAATTGGGCTGCCTTTAAAGAGGAATCGATTTGGGTTCAATCAAGTTACATTCCAAAGATCCCTACAAGGCAGACTTTAAGGGGTCTCACAAGGGTAAATTGCTTATTTTGATTGCAAAATTGGATGTGTAGTTGGGTAAATATGCTAAAAGAATAATTCCTGTTGCTGATTTTTTTTTGCATGAGGTGGTAGCCAGGAAATGCTGTGATTGATGTCTCAGTTTGGTACGGCTTTGGAGAATGTTGGGTCTTTGCTGGCCTTGGGAAGGTGCATCACTGAAATTAGAACCTCATCAAATCTCTTTCTTACAGATTAATGTGTTAAAAGCAGCCCAGGATGCCTCTTCACTGCATCCGCTCCTGATCCCTCTATGCAAAGCAGGGCTTCCATTCTGCAAACTCTTGATGCATTTGCTGGTCAGACCAAGAGGTATTGCCAACACAGCCCCCATACCAGGATTAGGCATTCCTCTGTTCCACACATCCACTCAGCCTCACTACAGCACTAGTTCTCAAAATTCAACTTTAAAATCACTCAACTACATTCCAAATTCCTATCTTAAGTCTAAGCATAAATAATACAAACCAATCCTCTGTCTCACCTGTTCTGATGATGCCACCTTCCATTGCGCTGCCTCTAACACGATCTTTATCTTCAACCCCAGATTCCCTTACCCACTTCCACCCTTCACTCCCATGTCTTATTTACGTGGGTTTGCTCTTCAGCAAAGTTGACCTATTTTCGGCTATTTATACCTACCACTAACACCTATTCTTCATCTATATATCTCCAGCACCATTACCTTTTGCATTTTGCTTTGGCCACTCTTACCATCTGTTCCATTTGCTGCTCCTCCCTCTCAGTCCACAGCATGAACAATATAATTTTAAAGCCCTCTTCAGGTGCAAAGAAGTCATATTGGACTGGGAATGTAAATGTAGCAATTGTAACATGGTCAGCCAGGTGGACATGATAGGATATGTGTTCCCTGATTGGGGCTGTTAATCTGAGTCCTGGCTCAGGAGCCCTGGCTGACAGATAAGAACAGGAGTATCAGACATCCTGTTCACTCTGAGAGTTGGCTCTGAGGGAGCTGGATCAGTGTCAAGGATTATCTACGTGTAAATAAAGGGTGACTTGGTGACAGCATATCGGCCCCTGTGGACTATTTCAGCAAATTCTGTTTCTCTCTTCACAGAAGCTGCAACACCTGCTGATTTTCTCCAAACTTCTTTAAGATTTTCTCTTAAATTGCAATGCGTAATTCCTTTGTGGATGTTCCCTCCAAGCAATATTGTTGTAGAATCCATTCTTTCTTTATTACTTAATATATCCATAATTTTACCCATAGCTACAGATAAGCTATTTCAGGATGAGGTTCTTGTTCCTTGGAAAATAATGTCCATGCCACTTATTTGCCAACTGAATTATTCAATTTACTGAATTAGACGACTTTAAATTAAGAGTAGTAGATGTACTGATCCTGATGCTAAAGGACATTTTCTGTCACTGAAAAGAAAAGCTTTAATTATTTAAGATCTAATGTCTGCACAGTGGATTTTCCATATTGCAGCTGTCATTTGCATCCATTGGTGATTGAATTTCAGAGAGCAGTGAATACTAATTCTGCATATCTACTGAGCTCACTGCTACACTTAGTTTGTTTTCGCTATGATAAATCAGACTAAATTTAAATCTTGGGCTTGAATGAAATTCAGATTATATTTTCGCAGCACAATGGTTTCCAGCCTCTTGTAAATTGCCTTTGGGAAATCTGAAAAAAACATTAGATTGGCCAAGCAGTGTCACTGATGATACAACTGTAAATATTCATGAGTTTGAGGTTGCAGGATGTGTATAGTTTAGCAACGACTGGAAATAGGACACAACCAAAATAAAACAGATGGTGACATGCCATCACAAAAACCTACAACAGAACAACTTTGGTTAGGATGATGATAACACTGTAAGAAAAACTAAAATTTTGGTGGATAGAATTAAACAGGTCATTTATGGAAGTGGTGGACAGAGTTTTAAGGAACAAAATGATATCGAAGGATGTTAAAGAGGATCACGTGTGGGATTCTTTGAGGAGATGATAGCAAATGGAGGATTTCCAGCAGAAGATCTATTTCCAGTCTCAGTTGACATGGGTGCTTGGAGGGCCAATGGGGGGTATCAGCAGTTTCTTGACAGAAGGAGGTGTGTTTTACATATAAGATGCACAGAGAGTTGGGAGTCATTGACAGATAAAATAAAGAGGATGAGTTTCAGGACTAGACTGGCATTGACTTATTTATCAGCTAAAGACATAGAGACCAAATTTACCATTGTTACTCTATTCCTGCAACCCCTTCACAATGGACTTATCAGCCAGTATGCTATGATGTACTACCAGCCCACTAAGTGAGAAAAATTCAGGACAGATACAGCAGATCAAAACTAGAAATTCATAAAAACACTTTGGGCTGATGAGCAGCAACAGAATGGTATTCAGCCACAATCTGTAATCTAAAACCTGATACGTCTCTAACTGTATCATTACCATTAAGCAAGGAGATCAGCAGGCATGCAAAAGATGAGGTGCCAACCTGGTAAAACACCATAAGACTACTTGAACGCTAATTAGAATGCCACAGAGAGAATGAAACAATTCCACAACAAATAGCTCCACAATCTTGCCACACCTGGTCATGAATAATAGAGAGGAGGTGGTTTCAGGAACTTGTCTATCTGAATCATGTGGTGCCCAGCATTCCACTGCAAATGACAACGTAGCATTTATAACCATCTTCAGCCAGAAGTGCTGACTAGTTGGTTCAACTTGACCTCCTCTTGAGGTTCCCACCATTACAGGTACCAGCTAATTGGATTCATTCACCACAACAGCAAGATGCTTCAGTTATCATACTCCAAAGATTAGTCATATCAAGCTGATCTAGTACAGCTACAGCACTGACATTGACTGGTAAACACAGAAAACTGTCCAGATCTTTCCTGTATACAAAAGGAAGGACAAGTAACAGAGGCTAATTAGTGCCCGTCTGTCTACTTTCAATCACAAAGGTGATGAAACAGGTCATTGACAATGCTATTAAGCAGCACTTGCTGACTAATAATGCACTCAGTAGTGAACACTTTTGGCATCCACCAGGATGACTCAACTACAGACCTCATTACAGCCTCAGACGTGAAAATGATTACACTTGACATGAAGGCTGCATATTACCAAATATGGCATCAAGCAACACTAACCAAACTTACGTCAATAGAAATCAGCAGAAAATTTCCAATTGTTGGCATTACACTTTACAAGAAACAAGAATGTTCATGACAACTGGAAGACGGTAATATTAGTCCAGAACATCAATGCAGAAGATCTGCAGGGTAGTGTTCCAGACTCAAACATTTCCAACTGCTTCATCAATGGCCTTCATAAGGTCAGAAATCAGAAAGTTTATTGATGGAATATTCCACTGTGTTCAGTTCAATCTTCAACTCCTCGGATAATGAAGAAATCTATGTCCACATACATCAGGGCCTGGACAACAATCAGGCTTGGGTTGATAAGAGCCAAGTAAAATTCATACAACATATTTTCCAGGTGATGACTATCTCTAATAAGAGACAATCTAACACTTTTCTGCCATTCAACTTCGCTCGTTCAAAATCCTGGAATTCTCTAACTAGCAGCATTGTGGGTATACTCGCACCACACAACTGCATCGATTCAAGAAGGCAGCTCACCAGTAATTAGTATAGTCAATATATGTGACCTTGCCAATGACACTCTTATCCAATGAATATATGGAAAAAAGACAAAGGGGATGCCTGCCTTAGGTACAGACCCCAGACACCAACATGTCAAACAGCGAACCTCTATCATGGGTTCTGAGGAAAGGTCACTCAACCCAAAATATTTACTCTGCTTTCTCTCCACAGATGCTGCCAGACCTGCTGAGCTTTGTCAGCAATTACTATTTTTGTGACCTCTAACACGAATGAGTATGTGCACCCTCCGTCAACGTGAGGTGCTAAGGCATTTGTTCAGTGTCTGAAAATAGATGCTGTGCCATAGACTTTCCAGCCGATGTGTTTTGATACATTCTAATTCACTTATGGATTGAAAAGGTATCACTTAAATATAATTAGAGTGCTCAAAATAATGTGTAAGAGTTAGCAGAGACAGAGCTAGATCTCCATTCAAAAACAAACAGATTTCAGTGATGATAGCATGATATGCTTCAAGACATTAGCATCCAGTAAAGATGTTAAAGGTTGTGTTATATATATTCACAAAACCTTGAAGGTTATATAGAAATTGCACTTGAGGAAAATAAGCTTGTATAGCTATGACATGGAAATAAGTAATGAGGCTGACTGGATTGTTCTACAAAGAACCACTGTGTATTTGATGGGCTGAATGATCTCATTCTGTACCACACTGACTCTACCACTAATACAGAACTGAACAAGAGTCAAGCAGAACTCAAAATGTTAACTCTGTTTCTCTCTCTACAGATATCACATACCTGCTGAATTTCTCCAACATTTTTCATGGTCGTTTTTGAAAAAGCATGCTTTTTGTGACATTGGAACATTTTAAAACGTATTACTAACAATGGTCCACTTTAAGGCAAAACAAAATTAAATATTTTGATTGGTCCAAAATAAATTGGATGGCAAATTGATACAATTAACAAGACAGGGAGTAATGACTCTTTCATCGATGAGGTCAAGTGACTGGTACAAATAACTGGAACTGCACAACAATTGTTAGCGACAAAAGCAATTCTTCAGTGTAGTGGCCGCCTGAAGAACAGGTCCAAAATATTAACAATAAATGAAACAATTCAAGCTACTGTACCTGCAAACCTGTGCCCCTGATCTCATGGTTGAGCACCCGGATCGATGAAATGTCACACTCTACTAACATGAACTCCTACCTAAAACACTGACATGAATCTTTATAGAAAGGTTAAAAAATGGAGTCTAGTGGTACACTGGTAGTGTTTCTACCTCTGAACCAAAAGGCTCAGGTTCAAGTCCCACCTGTTCCAGAAGTGTGTAATAACATTGCTGAGCAGGTTGATTAGAAAATATCTGGGCTGTCAGTCTCATATCACCTCTGTGTAAAAGCATTTTACCACATGCCACCTGCTGTTCTCTCCTTTGACTTCTCTATTAATATCAATATTCTTTCAGTTTACACATTACAAGTTTTAATTTGAGCCAGTAATTTATTCAATTTGGCTGCAGTCTCAAACAAAAGTCAAAGGGAAACAAATATTCCTCCAATGACTGCTGTACTACAATTTCCACTGCTCTTGCATCGGTTAATGCACTCACGCTAAATTCTGATATCTATTTCTTTCAATGAGATAACAACTGTGTCGAAAGAGCCTTTCAGCAAACAACAAAAGCACTACCAGAAGAGGGTAAACTGCAGTGATATTAACTGGTTTGTAATGAAATTTTTGTACATGATAGAACCATTTGGGAAGCAGAAATCAATTTACTCTACCAAATGTTGTGCTTTCGCTTTGTTAGATTTCTGAACATTTCTTTGCTGCTTTCCTTTTGAGCAGCATTATTGTTGCAAGCCCCTAAAGCTGTAGGAATATTAACAGATAACAACAACACTTTTTCACGTAAAGGGGTCTGAGACATGTCTTCTTAGGCAGGTACTTGAAACTGAGGATGACTTTCTTCCATTGCAGTCCAATGGGTTCCAAGATGTCTGATAAGTCCAATGTGCAATCTGCAGACACTGCCACATCTGGGCCAGGTGAAGCTTGAAGGATTGAGTAGATGGGCTGTTTTCACGTTACCTAATTCCCAAATGCAGTTTTGCCATGTTGCTTTGATACAAGCTGGGTCTCCCATGAGTCAGTGGTTATGTTTGATCTCTTCAGAAATGAATGAAGAGCATTCCTAAAGCATTTCTGCCATCCACCTGGGAGGCTCCTGCCCTGACTGAGCTCTGAGTATTTGATTCAGGAATCTACTGGCAGGTACACGAACTACACATTCCACCTGGGGAGTTGGTTTTGAGTCATTAGCTTGTCAATGCCAGGCATGCTACCCTGGGAGAACATGCTGCTGTTAGGTCGTATTTCATGCTACGGGTTTTGGAGACGTTTGCAAAGACATCATTGTTAGTACTTCTCTTGTGCTTTGGGGCGCCTCCTGTAAGGTATTTCACTGTCTGAGGCACACTGGAGCACAGAGATTACTGCTCCCCATTAAACCAAAATGGTAGTCTCGGATTGCTCACACACACATCCAATAAGTGAAACCTGATTCAAACAAGGCTGGTGTTAGCACCAGCTCCCTTCTCCAGATTCTTCATCGAAATACTATACCACATACTCCACCAAATAGTCAAAAGGCAATGTGAAAATCTAAGTAACAGGTGGGAAATTATTCAAACTATGCCAGCTTTCATTCAAGCCACAACCACTCTAACCACAGTCATAAAGCTTTGTTATACGGATGATATCTGTGTGTGGACTCACTCAGGAACTGAGCCACAGGTCATGGTTCATTCCTTTTCCAAAGCACATGAGAAATGCGGCCTAAACTAAGGCCCACTTTGAACCAGCAGAACAACTTTGCACTGTCAATTTTGGTCAACGGGGGGATACTTTGGAAGCCTCTTCTTATCAAAGGCAGACATAGAGACTGAATAAAAGCAAAATTACTGCAGATGCTGGAAATCTGAAACAAACACGGATAACGCTAGAGAAACTCAGCAGGTCTGGCAGTATCTGTGGAGAGAGAAACAGAGTTAACGTTTCAAGTTCAGTATAAATCTTTGTCAGGACAATGAAATACAAAATGAAATTCAAATAGCCTCCAGTATGCCAGCTCAAACTTTGGCCAACTGAAGAAAAATGTAGTTGAAGTCCAGGATCTCATATCCTGAACTTATAAGAGGGTGCTACTGAAGCATGAAGAGTGATTCAGAAGAAGTTTGCTTTACATCCACCAAGACTAACATGTGTTATGGTTTAATGGCAAATTCTGGCTGATTTATAAGTTTTGCTCAATCCACAGTACAAGCTTAGACTGTTAGTAGGTACATATACAATTAATTATGATTGAATTACAGTCTTCGCTCCAACTGCCTGGATTTTTTTTTTTGCAAAACTAGCACAGTGCCATGCTAAAATTGCCCATCTAATATCTTGTTACAATCCTGTCACAATCATGAGTAGTGAAAGAGTAGAAAGATGACTGCCTGACACCTACAGTAAAACTCAATCTAACTAACTAGAGCAACTTCAATTCTTTTCAAAATCGTCTAGGCTGCTGTTTGAGGACTCAAGATAACAATCCAAAATAAATTAATATTCACAGGAACTGGTGAAATGTAACTGGGAATGCAATAGCAGCTACAGTTTCAAATATTATAAAGTTACTTTATAATTACTGAGCATAGGTACATTTCAATGCATGAAAATATGTTGCTTTTAGAGGAAATCAGATTTTCCTCCATATTCATTACTCCATTCCATTTTCTTCTGAGGTTTTTGTGGTTGGAAAAGCTTCCTGAAAGAAATGCACACCTATCTACTCCCTGTTCTAAATAAGGGAAGAAAATCAGACTTCCTCCCCCAAACATTTTCCTCCAGTGATGGGGCGTTTTAAGATAACATTAAAAGCTTGCCAGGTTTAAGAGTTCATGGAGAAAATGGAAACACTGCTCAGGAGTTTGGATTGAGAAAGTTGTGTAAATTATGTTGTGCTGTGGATTTTTAGTGCAGTCTTTCACCAAAGATCTGTCCATTTAAGCTAACTTAGCCCTTACATTGACAAACCTTGCATATTTTTTCACATGTACTATTATACATCACAATCAGTGAAACATTATAAAATGTCCTGCTGGCATATGCTGTCTTCTTTTCTAATGTGGTTGAAATACCTGGGCGTTTGGAATGGTCTACTTTATTGGTGAGTGCATTGAGCATAGGAGTTGGGAGGTCATGTTGTGGCTGTACAGGTCATTGGTTAGGCCACTTTTGGAATACTGCTTTCAATTCTCATCTCTCTGCCATAGGAAGAATGCTGTAAAACTTGAAAAGGTTCAGAAAAGTTTTACAATGATGTTGCCAGGATTGTAGCTATGGGAGAGGCTGAATAGGCTGGGGCTATCTTTCCTAGAGTGTCGGAGGCTAAGGGGTGATCTTATCGAGGTTTATAAAATTATGTGATGCATGGACAGGATGAATAGCCAAGGTCTTTTCCTCAGGGTAGGGGAGTCCAAAACTGGAAGCCAAAGGTTCAAGGTGATAGGGGAAGGACTTAAAAGGGACCTAACGGGCAACTTTTTCACACAGAGGGTGCTGCGTGTACGGAATGAACTGCCAGAGGAAGTGGTGAAGGCTGGTGCAATTATGACATTTAAAAAGTATCTGGACGGGTACATCTTCAACATTGACTCTGGACCCCATGAAGCCTCCTGGCTTCAAGTTAAACATGAGCAAGGAAACCTCCTGCTGATTACCACATACCATCCTCCCTCAGCTGAGGAATCAGTACTCCTCAATGTTGAACAATACTTAGAGGAGGCACTGAGGATGGCAAGGGCACAAAATGCATTCTGGGTAGGGGATTTCAATGTCCACCACCAAAAGTGGCCCGACAGCAGTACTAATGATCGAGCTGGTTGGGTCCTAAAGGACATAGCTGCTAGACTGGGTCTGCAGCAGGTGGTGAGGGAACCAACAAGAGGGAAAAACATACTTGACCTCATCCTTACTAATCTGCCAGCTGCAGTTGCATCTGTCCATGACAGTATCGGTAAGAGTGATCATTGCACAGTCCTTGTGGAGACAAAGTCCCGCCTCCACATTGAGAATAACTTCCATCGTGTTCTGTTGAACTATCACGGTGCTAAATGGGACAGACTTTGCACAGATCTAGCAACTCAAGTCTGGGCATCCATGAGGCGCAGTGGGCCATCAACAACAGCAGAATTGTACTCCAGCACAATCTGTAACCTCATGGCCCGGCATATCCCCCATTCAACCATTACCGTCAAGCCAGGGGATCAACCCTGGTTCAATGGACAGTGCAGTAGGGGATGGCAGGAGCAGCACCAGGCATACCTGAAAATGAGGCGTCAACCTGGTGAAGCCACCAAACAGGACTACTTGCACGCCAAACAGCGAAAGCAGCAAGTGATAGACAGGGCTAAGCGATCCCACAAACAACAGATCAGATCTAAGCTCTGCAGTCCTGCCACATTCAGTCATGAATGGTGGTGGACAATTAAACAACTCACTGGAGGAGGAGACTCCACAAATATCCCCATCCTCAACGATGGAAGAGCCCAGCACATCAGTGCAAAAGATAAGGCTGAAGCATTTGCAGCAATCTTCAGCCAGAAGTGCCGAGTGGATGATCCATCTTGGCCTCCTCCAGTGGTCCCCAGCATTACAGATACCAGTCTTCAGCAAATTCAATTCACTCCATGTGATATCAAGAAACGGTTGGAGACACTGGATACTGCAAAGGCTATGGGCCCTGACAACATTCCAGCAATAGTACTGAAGACTTGTGCTCCAGAACTTGCTGCTCCCCTAGCCAAGCTGTTCCAGTACACACATACTGACAATGTGGAAAATTACCCAGGTATGTCCTGTACATAAAAAGGAGGACAAATCCAACCTGGCCAGTTACCGCCCCATCAGTTTACTCTCGGTCGCCTGCATGAGTGCAGCCCCAGCAAAACTCAAGAAGCTTGATACCATCCAGGACAAAACAACCCGCTTGATTGGCACTACATCCATAAGCATCCACGCTCTCCACCACCAACACTCGGTAGCAGCAGTGTGTACTATCTACAAGATGCACTGCAGAAATTCACCAAAGATCCTCAGATGACACTTTCCAAACCCATGACCACTTCCATCCAGAAGGACAAGGGCAGCAGATATATGGGAACACCACCACCTCCAAGTTCCTCTTCAAGCCACTTACCATCCCGACTTGGAAATATATCGCCATTCCTTCACTGTTGCTGCGTCAAAATCCTGGAATTCCCTCCCTAATAGCATTGTGGGTCAACCCACAGCAAGAGGACTGCAGCAGTTCAAGAAGGCAACTCACCACCACCTTCTCAAGGGCAACTACGGACGGGCAAGAAATGCTGGCCACCCAGTGATGCCCACGTCCCACAAATGAATAGAGAATAGAGAATATGAATAGGAAGAGTTTAGAGGGATATGGGCCAAAAGCTGGCAAATAGGACTAGATTAATTTAGGATATCTGGCCAGCATGAACGAGTTGGACTGAAGGTTCTGTTTCTGTGTTGTGCAGCTTGACAACTCTATCTAGTAAGCAAAATCAGTTGTGACACTTTAAAAAATCTGACCACCAGTGCCCTTACATTGATTGACAGGCACTCTCTTTTGAAATTGAAATAAGGACTTTCCATTCTTTCTCCCCCAGAGATAAGTCTATTATTTGGGCAATTGTAGCCATGATCAATGCTTTTAGTTCAGTTTCAAGTGCTAATGGGTTTCATCAAATACGTACCAATTAATCCAAGATTGAATGATAGCTTGATGAAGTTGCAATAACAAATTGCCCCTTTTGTGCAGTTTCTAGCTTGTTGGTTGGAAGTTAATAGGATCACAAGCATTGCAAAGATTGCTTGCACGTGACAAAATTCACTTTCTCTCTCTATCAAATGATAGGGAGAGCTCTATTGTATGGTGAGAGCTCTGTTTCCTCCTATGATTGTAAAATATTTACCAATGCTATTGCATGAAATTTGAGAACTGTACATTATGCATATTTGAGCAGCTATAAAGAATACATGGGGGAATAGAGGCAGCATGGATGATCTGAAGGAACACGATTGCACAGTATTTAGCATTGCTGCCTAACAATGCCAGGGACCCAGGTTTGATTCCAAGCTTGGGCGATTGTCTGTGTGGAGTTTGCATGTTCTCCCTGTATCTGTGTGGGTTTCCACCGGGTAGTCCTGTTTACTCCCACAGTCCAAAGATATGCAAATTAGGTGGATTGGCCATGCTCAATTGCCTATAGTGTTGAGGGATGTGTAGATTAGGTGCATTCGCCATGGGAAATTAGGGCTACAGGGAGAGGGTAGTAGGATGGGTCTGGGTGGAATGCTCTTTTGAGAGTCAGTGTGGACTTGTTGGGCTGAATAGCCTGTTTCCACACTGTAGAGATTCTGTGGAAACCAAAACATAGAGACAGCATAGGCAATTTGAGTGAGTCAGGGGCTGGCATGGTTGGATGTGTGAGATGTGAATGAGGGAGGGGTGAGGTTTTGAAGACTTGCAAACACAATTAGAAACAGAAATACCATGTTGGACAACTAAGGCAAACCTTCTAGTTGACTTGCTAATGCAACCACAGTCTTCACACACACTAACACAACTCACAAAATGCAAACTATACATCTCAGATGTATAGTTTGCAAGCCACAAACATGGGCAGGTTGGATTTTCCCAAACCCAGAGGAAGATTCAAACTCTCCTGTATGAAGTAATGGAGATCCTCATGATAAACAGATAGCAAAACAGATAATTCTGATCTTGATTTCCTGCTTTATAGATAAATTGTCAGGATACCAGGAAAACTTTTTATTCTTCTTAAATAATTCCAGGCAACTTCTCTATCACCACCTGCAAAAGCAAGGTTGTATTCTTAATATCTCAGAAAGATGGTGAGGCTAATAAATTGATTTCTCACAAAACTAGTACAAACTTCTGAACAGAGGAGGTATGGTTAGTAAGTTTGCGGATGATACCAAAACTGGTGGTATAGTGGACAGCAAAGAAAGTTATTTCAGAGTACAACAGGACCTTGATCAGATGAGCCAATGAGTTGATGAGTGGCAGATGGAGTTTAATTTAGATAAATGTGAGCTGTTCTATTTTGCTAAGGCAAATCAGGACAGGATCTATATGGTAATGGTAAGACCCTGGGGAGTGATGCTGAACAAAGAGACCTCGGAGTGTAGGATCATAGTTTCTTGAAGGTGGACTCACAAGTAGACAGAATAGTGAAGAAGGCGTTTGCTGTGCTGGCCTTAATTGATGAGTACATTGAGAAAAGGAGTTGAGAAGTTATGTTGCAGCTCTACAGGACATTGGTTAGGCCAATTTTGAATACTGCATTCAATTCTGATCTCCCTGCTATAGGAAAGATGTTACTAAACTTGAAAGGGTACAGAAAAGATTTACAAGGATGTCGCCTGGGTTCAACTACAGGGAGAAGCTGAATAGGCTGGGTCTATATTCCCTGGAGCATGAGAAGCTGAGAGGTGACCTTATAGAGATTTTAAAATCATGAGGGTCACTGATAGGGTGAATGGTTAAGATCTTTTTCCCAGGGTGGGGGTGTCTAAAACTAGAGGGCATATGTTTAATGCGAGAGGGGAAAGATTTAAAAGGGACCTGAGGCAACTTTTTCACGCAGAGGTTGGTGTGTGAATGGAATGAACTTCCAGAGGAAGTGGTGCAGGCTGGTACAATTACAACATTTAAAAGGCATCTGAATAGCTTTTCGAATAGGAAAGATTCAGAAAGATATGTGCTAAATGCTGGAAAACGGGACTAGGTTAATTTAGGATGTATGGTCAGCATGGATGAGTCGGGCTGAAGGGTCTGTTTCCGTGCTGTACAGCTCTATGACTCTATGATTCTATCCCCTTCATCCCAACAAACATGACGACCAGGTCAGAGAAGATAGTACAGCTTAGATTTAAAAAGAAAGAAAGAGTAAAACATCATGGTGGGCCAAGGGCCCAAACCTGAAGCATCAAATAGGAATATTTCTCACTGTCCAGTTGATTTTCTAGCAATTAGATTGCTGTCAGCATTTCAATGAAATCTTCAAATCAGACTTGGGTTCAGCTGAGAATCAGTTAGAAATCCTGTAACTTAACTTTATCAAGTTCCAAAATATTTCAGTCAGGAGACAATCCTTGTAGCTGATTCTGCTTTAGGTTTCTGCTTACATTTCAGACAGACATAATTTGTCATTTCTAGCTTTGAGGTCTTTCTTTAACTGGTTCAATCAGGTATTTTTGAAAAACAGTAATTCTAGTCCAGAAACTGTTTCAAGGCAAACTGCAGCACAGAGTCTCTTCCAAGCTAGTTTGTCTGACAATTAAAGCCATAAAACCCATCTCTCATTTCTTTCAAAGCTTTGTCTTCTCTCCACAGAGTAACTTCACTTTTTTTTATAAACAGCAATTGTCCAACACACTTCAACATTTGAATTTTCAGTTCCAATTAATCATATTGTAAATACTCTACAACATAGAAATGTATAAATACTGACATCTCTTTATTGTTTTAACAAAGATCTCCAGCTGACTGGTTTTTATGCAAACATTTGGTCTCCCATTTGGTGGTATTTTCAGTGCTGTGTAGCCTCTGTTGAAGGGCTGTTGTTCTGTCCCACTCTGAACTTGTACGGTCTGGTCTGTCATGGCGGGCTGTCTTGTTTCTGGTTTTGTACCATAGTGGTATGTAGATGGGGGTCTATTTCAACATGTCTGTGAATTGTATTGGTGGTTGAAAACTAGGCCTCCAGGAATTCTTGTGCTTGTCTTTGTCTCATTTGTCCTAGTGCTGTAGCTTTGTGCCAATCAAATTGATGTCCTTCTACCTTGGAGTGCATGGAAATGAGGGAGAATTGGTCATGCTGTTTGGCTGCGAGTTGGTGTTCATGTATCCTGGTGGCGTCTGTCCTATGTAGTGTTTGTCGCAGTTGCTGCATGGATTTTATGTATCACATTTGTCTTGTTCATTGTGGGTATGTGGTCTTTTGTCTTTGAGACAATTAACAAACATGTTGAAATAGATCCCCCTCTACATACCATTGCAGTACAAAACCAGAAATAAGACTGCCCACCATGACAGACCGGATGATATAAATTCAGAGCGGGACAGAACAACAGCGCTTCAACGGAGGCTGAACAGCACTGACAATGTCACCTCGAAGGGAGACGAAATGTTCGCACAAAAATCAGTCAGCTTGGCGAACCAACCAACAACTCCATACTCCCATCTCTTCCAGCTTCTTTCAAATAGTTATTTTTAAGCACTGTATATTCCCAACAGTGCATAAAGTGCTTTCTTGCTCAGGTGATAGGTTCCTTGAAATATGGAAATATGACCTATAGGATGAACACAATGTTATGAAGAATCTATATAACTTTAAATTTAATTTATAATTTGTATTCTGTGTGCTAAGGGGAAAACATAGCTTCGCTTTAGTTTTACGAGCTTGGTTCTGAGAAGTCTGGAAGCCTGTTTATTTAAATGCATTTTTGAAGAGTGGGGGGTTAGTCATTCAGTGTATTAAAAGAGAAAAACAATTTTCACCTTTGCCTTGCAACAGGCAGTAATATCTTACCATATTTTGTCTATGCGTCAATTCCATAAAGTTTCATGGAAGGTTTGTCTCCTTGAGGACACATGACTTTATTCATGTCATCATCCCAAACTCACCTCATTAACAAGTCAGGACACTTTCTCTCTTTTGTCTCTTGCTCTAGGTGACTGTCAAGTGGGGTGCCTCACTAATGCATCCCCACCACCAACTCTGAGGAAGACAGCATGGATGTCTCAGAGGCTGCTTTGGCAAGACTGCCTCTGCAAACACAGCAATGTCAGATACTGGCAATTTGATGGGTATTTTATCTCAATTAGAGTCGGGCGCACGTTAACATTTAGTGAACAGACCCCTTGGACTGAGCATGGCCCACTGCTTTCAGCAACTGAGCCGGCCATCCCTGAACAATGAGTGATGAGACCCCTGATTGATATCTGTACAACTCCCTGACTGGTGAGTGGCTTGGAAGGGTACTAGCACATGGTGCTTGTCCCATGTATCTGCTGTCTTTGACCTTCTGCTTGGTAGATGTTGAGAATTTGGAAAACTTCATTCAAGAAGAGTTAATTAGTTGTTGCAGTATATATGTGTCAGACTGCTATCACACTGAAGGTGCAGCCAGTGAATGTTTAATGTATTGGTTATGTTGCAAATCAAATATGCTGCTTCGTTCTAGGTGGTGTTGAAGTTCTTTTGTCTTGTTAGAGCTGCACTCCTCCAGACAATTGGAGGGCATTCCCTCACATGCCTGACTTGTGTCTTGCAAATGGTGATGACGATTTGGTAAGTCATCGGAGAAATTCCAGCTTATCTGTAGCCAAGTGTTTCATTCCTCCATCAGTGGTATTCCAGCAGTGACAGGCAAGAACCATGGGATGAGGGCTACCATGGAAACTTGGCAGGTATGCCTGGGACACTGGGGAGGAAGGGTCTATCCACCTCTAGCATTTTGAGCCCATCAGAGTGACATGCCAGCAGAAACAAGGAGATCCTTGGGATGCCAAACCCTGCAGTTCATAAACCCCTATATAACAAGGTTCCATGAGTTGTCCTAGTGATCCCATCTCACTGGGTAAAACTCCAAGGCACAAACAATCCTTTCACTCAGCTCCGCTCCAGTGCCAACAAAGACCACAACTCCCAGAGATACAACACTGCATTGTCCAGTCTCCTCGAATGATTGCACATTAATGTTTCCATGGATACATGTAACTCCACTGCAGCTAAGCTTCAACTAAGTGTCACATGCCAACCCTCCTCCTCTCAGTTCCCTTCAAATGTTAGAAACCACTTGACAAACCCAAAAAATGTTTTCTTAAATAATTATTCATTTTGCAGTGTCAGAATCTTATAGTAAAATTTTCTCTGCAACATAAGCAATAATTGTGTATCGCAGAAAAGTGCTTTATGAAACAGATTTTGAGCTTCACACTTGTCATAATTCAGGCTGATAATTTCTCCTATCAAATATATTTATTTGGAAAACCTTGCAATGGAACGGACTAAAATCTAGGTAAAAGGTACTGCAGATGCTGGAG